>CAKNYM010051057.1:204796-257220 GCA_932195095.1 Andricus curvator
GGAAGTTATGGTAATTTATATATTTTGAAAATCGGTTTTTTATAGTAAAACTTTTTTCATTATCACAATTCAAATTTGATGCAAGAACAGAAAAGATTCCTTGATTCAAGGCAAATCGATTGATCTATAATATTAATACACTTTATTAAAGATTAAGGAAGTTATGCTCCTTTATAATATCCCAGATAACAATTGTGATATGCACATAACATGCACTGTGTGATTCTCATGCTGCGCGTGCAAGAGAGTGTCCATTTCGCCATCATGGAATGATGGGCACGTGGCTGCGCGCGTTATGACTTGCATTTCGCTATCACATATGCCTTCACAAAATGTGAGCAAAATGCGACGCACATGTGACGGCATCATAAAGGCAAAATAGTTGTCAAACATCTTGAAGAAATAATAATAATAATATATATTATTGACTTTTTAAATTTATAAAGGTTAAATTTTCAACAAATATGAAATTGGTGTACAAACTGGCATTGCACATTCCTGACGAAATAAATAAATGTTTGCCGCGAAAGTAATTAAATGGAATTTTATTTTTACAATTATATAAAGATAAAAATAAAAATAAATCTTCGTAATATTATAAATTTATATTTTAATTTTTAAATATAAACAGTACATCTGAAATTTTATTATTATATAATAATTAGTAATTATTATATTTTTGATGTATTACATACATAATTATGAAGGAGATTTCTATATTAATAGAATTATTATTTTTGAAATAAAAATTACCAAGTGCGTTTACGAATTTGAATGAAGCGGGCGCGCTTAGCAGAATCAAATGGTGGGAGATGGGAGGCTGATTTGACCAACGAAGTTGAACGTCTCTCCGAAAACCGCATGCATATAGTTTTGACATATGTTCTATGTTGACATATATTTCGACTAAATTTCGGCAACAGCTCTGGAGTGTTCTCGCGTGCTTTCTGTGTATTGTTGAAATTCCTCTTATATTTATTTGGTGCGTTTTCGCTATAACATCAGTGTAATATTAACGTACACATGGTGACTACCTAAATTTTGAATTGATTAATCCTAGTGGGCAAAAAAACCGGAGGACGTCTTTACGACATCCACGACATTTTTACGACGTCGCAAAGACGTCCTATGTCCGTGTCGTAAAGATATCTTTAACACTTCTTTAAGACATTTTAATGTCGCAAAGATGAATTTACGTCATCTTTGCGACACGGACATACGACGTCGTAAGATGTGTTTTAATTTTTTGCCGACTGGGAATCCTAAACGAATAAGTAATATATCCATGCTTCTTTGTTCCCTTTTGGTGATTCCATATTCCTAACCTCAAAATTCGGAAAAATGTGAAACTCTTAATTGAAATAATTGAATCTTTTTTATAAATACTGTATTTATTTAAAAAAACTTATTGAACAAATTAACGGCTAACTTTAAAAAAAAGTATAAAGTAATCTGTCTAGACCTCGCAGTGCATACAGAAGTATATATTTAGTGGTGGCTGGATTATTAATATAATACTGAAAAAGATGAAAATTTTTAAGTATATTATACGTGCGTTGCTCCTGTTGCAAAATAAATTATTGATTTATAATTTAAATAAATAATTGTCATTAAAGAAACTCTGCTCATCGCCCTGTCGTGCGATAAATGTGTGTATGTTTGCGTAAAGTTTCACAATCGTGAAAACACGTATTGTTTTTAATTCTTTAAACAAAATTTTTAACAAATTAATTACTTTCCTTTTATTTCGTAATAATAATAGTCATAAATATAAATTTGTAAGATTTCTAATGAAGAATCATAATTTGCAAGTGATATGTGACGCAGATTATGACTGTCATAACGTGCGAGCGATTTGAGCCTCAATTGATGACGCATATGTCTCATTAGGTGAGAGCACATTGTGCGGATTGATCCGCAGATATGCGTGCGGATACGCCATCATTTTGCAAGCATTTTGTTATCTGGGATTTGAGGCATCTTCTCCAAAAAGAAAAACTTTTTTCATTGACATAATTCAAAGTTGACGCATGAATAGAAAAGAATTGATCATAAATTTTCAAATATAATAATTCTGACATTTTTTGAAAATAAATCATAAAGCTGGGAAAGGGATAGGGTGCGACAGAACTTTTCCCTTTTCGAAAAATTATAATTTCGAATACAAAGTTTGATTCGCCTGATTTGTCTTTGTATTTAAAAATTTTTTGTATTATATTGTAATTTTGTATTTTTTGTAAATTTGTATTTTTAAATTCATCAAAATGAAGACTTTGGTTTGTCTACACGGAAATAATAAGTCTTAGAACATTTCCTAGATTAGTGCTGGACTTTTGGACGGGCCATCATTGTTATAAAGTCTCGTATACTTTCTATAGAGCGGTCGTAAATTTTCATGGAAAAATAAAGAAAAGTCATGGAAGTTTTCAAGCACAGTCAAGGAATAACAGTCTTGGAATTCTTATCAGACAGTTTACAAAGAAAATGTATACAGTCATGAAATGGCTATAAAAAACTCTTTACATTTTCAAAGACATGAATTGAATAAGTGCGTGATTCAGAAAGAAAGAACTCGAATACGAGTCAGGGAAACACTCCATGACTATCTGCGAGAATTTGCAGAGGCGCGGTCAGTGGCGTTCAGTGACAAATTCACATTGGTATGAATGTAGTAGACAGTGGAGGAAGATTCAGTGCTCCCAAACCTCGGAGATTGGTTATCATTGGCTTGCTTATTTAAAATGATGAAATGTGCAAATAAATTGTTTACAACAAAATGTTATTGTAAAACGCATAAATATATTAAGAATGATTTAAAATGATTATTTATGATAAAAAGGTATGCCTTTCCTCGAATTTAAAATCGATTCTTTATTTTCACAACTGTTCGCATAAAGGATTTAAATCTCCAAGATTTAGTTGAGGTGACAAATTTTATTCACTTGCCACCTTATTCTGCTAGATATCAAATTCCTTTAACAAAGTTGCACGATTGTTTCTTAAACGAACATTTACAGGCTTCAAAATTTTTAGTGATATTAAGTATTCCTACGTCTTTCTCAATCTTCGCGATATTACTTATAATACACTTATTTATATTCAAAAAAAATTAGAAGATGGCTATTATTACATTGCAAAAAACTGAATGTTAGCAGATTTTATTTTCAAGTTCGTATTTCTGTACATAAAATATTTATAAAAATGTTAAAATAAAATATAAGAATGTGTCTCATAATAGAATAAAATGTGTTTGTTTTTCATTACAAAAACATTTGCATAAAAGCCATCTTAACATTTATAATTTTAATAAATAATAAAAACTTTTTCAGAAGTTAATCGAGTCACCATTAATACTTCTTGAAACACTGAGAGGTCCCCGAGATATTACGAATCGAATGTCTGGGTTATTTTTTTCAAAAAGATACACAACAATTGTTTGAACAATTTCCTTATTTATTTAACAAAATTTATTATTCTGATATAAAATCTAAAATACTTTTCGTGAATTGTGGTTGAAATTGCTATTTCATTTAAAATAACCATTTTTTAAACAACAATCTATCAAAAGTATTTTCGAATCTATCTCAATAATTCTTTCATCTTTTAAGAGAGTCAATGCAAGTAAGTTTTTGCCCAAGTTAAAAATTTTGTTTATCAATAATTTATAGATATAATTTGGTAAATACATCAGTGTTATTAAAATAAATTGTTTATAACGCTGCAACTTATAAACAGTGCATCTCACAAAAAGAGCACAAAGGACAAAAAGTTTGATTTTTGGTTCACTTGTTATAAATTTCTTCAATCTAGAATCAAATTCTTTAATTTAAAAATAAAAATAACTCAATTTAATTTTTAAACAGAAATTTTATCATGTGCCGTAGTACTATGTAATTATTTATTTATACTAAATATGAAATTGTCTGAAAAAAATTTCCATCACATGGATTTTATATTTTTTTCCATAAAATCGAATGGTGCAATTATTTTTTCTGTTATATCTCACAAATTTGAAAAATTATTAAAACAATTTTAGTTCAGACCCAAGAGTTCTCAGACCCAAGAGTGATTTTTTAACAGCCGAAATGTATTATTTTATATGCTGTGGGTGGTTGGGAGATTCTGCGTAAGAAGGGATGCGTGTCGAGGTAAATGTTCTTCATGCAGATATTTCTCTAGGAGGGGATGCGTGTCGAGCTCATATTGATTACACGTGTTCTTTTCCTTCCTCCTAGATAATGTATTTGTCAGGAAACATCTCGAGGTTTGACAGATTCCGTGGGGTGGACGTTGTGTTTCCCCCCGTGTGTGTCTCCGCCTCTATATTAATTACGCGTGCCACTTTTTAGTTTAGTGTACAATTTCTAGGAAATATTTAGAGGTGTAACAGAATTCGTGAGGTGACATGATATTTGCCTCGTATGTATTTCCGCCTTTTAAATGAAAGGGTCAAAAATGCTTCATTATGATTTGCTACAATTTGTCGGTGGTTCCACCTATTCTGACGCTATTCTAAAAGTTATTGACATTTTCGATTCACTTTTCCTAAAAATGTTGACAGAGATAAAAAGTATCTGAGCTAAGTAAGTCACGACGTGACATCTCCGCCCCACTAGCTCGAATCGTGGGAGTGAAACTACCACATTCGAGTCTGATTACAATATTGACAATTTTCTAAGAGAAATTTTTTATATCTGCAGAAAATCTTCAAATGCTAAAATTAACGTTTATATAGACTTATCAACTAATTACAAAAATATATATGAACTTTCATTTAGTATGTAAAAGCCAAAGTAAAATAAAAATTCAATTTAAATACTTAGGACCCGATAAACCACGCTTTACCGCTAATGTGTGATGGACATAAAGGTACTTATTGGGTCGGACAAAATATTTATACATAAAAGACCCAATAAGCTCCCTTATAAATAGAAAAACATCTTTAGTTTAAAAATTTTTTTTTAAATGTTTCACATAACAAAATAAAAATGATGTACTCTTCAAGAAAGCTAATTTACAACGGAAAATATATCTTAGGTATAAATGTATACAATATTGATTTTTTATATCTGCAGAAAATCTTCAAATGCTAAAGTAACGTTTATATAGACTTATCAACTAATTACAAAAATATGAACTTTAGTGTAATATGTAAAATCCACAGCAAAAGAAAAATTCAATTTAAATACTTAGGACGCGTTAAACCACGCTTTACGTCTAATGTGTGATTGACATAAAGGTGTTTATTGGGAAAGTTCATAGAGCCTGGAATTAAGTGATAATGTCGTTTTTAAATTATAATAACTGCAGGCGGCGAGCGACCTGCTAAACACCCTTACGTATGTAATGCGGACCCACTAAGAACCTATATATACTTACCGAAAAATTTGTGTAGAAACATTTAAGCAGAGAGTCTATCTGTTTATGGATTTGGAAATACCTAACATTCCATAAATAATATTGTATTCCGCTAACGACATTAAGTGATAATGTAAGTGATTACCTGATCATATAATTACGTTCGAAATTACATATTTAAAGTCGCTAGCAGAATATACTATTAGTAATAAGATGTTAGATTGTTCAAAGCCATAGACTCATTAGCTGCCTGCTCAAATGTTTAACACATATTTTTCAGTAAGTATATATAGGTTCTTATTAGGTCCGAACTAGATACGCAATACTGTTTAGCAGGTCGCCCGTCTCCAGCAGTTATTAATAATTAAAAATGCTATAATCATTTAACGCGAATCGCTATTATCTTCTCTGAAGACTGTATGAAATGTATTGAACTTGGAGAATATCTATACGGATTCCCCAAACGTCAACATACTGATGGGTTCTATGAACAGCAATCTTTTTATTTGTTCTGGATAGACTTTGTCGTTAGTAGAATATAATATTCGTAATAGGATGGTAGGTTTTTCAAAAGTCAGAGACTTATTGGCATCCAGTTCAAATGTTTTCACACATATTTGACAGCTCGTGTTCTCGAAATCTTTGAGTACCCGAAACAATTCGAGCCCGGCCAGAAAAAGTTGAGCCCGACTCGTCCCGAGCTCTTGAGCTTCTTGCTCAACCCTACAGATGGTATTAATTGACACGTGCACAGTTAGGAGTGTCCCATCTCTGCACGTGCACGTTTGCACCACCGGCCCTCGATGTGCACAGTAGTTGGGCTCGTGCACAGTTGCTCCGTGCATAGTTATACCCCGCGCATATTGAGACATGCACAGTTGGGAGTCTCCCTTCTGTGCACATGAACCGTTTGTAAGGTACCATCTGTGCACGTACAAATGCCGACGTGCACAGATGGTACCCTACAAACGGTTCACGTGCACAGATGGGACACTCCGAACTGTACACGTATAAATGTCGACGTGCACAGATGGTACCAGACGAAAGGTTCACTTGCACATGTGGGAGTCTCCCAGCTGTGCACGTCGAAATTGAGACGTGCACAGATGGCCCGGTGCACAGTTGTGCCTATGGTCAACAAAGTGAACAGTTGTACCTGTGGCCACCGACGTGCACAGATGGGCTCATACGCAGTTGATCCGTGCACAGTTGTCCGTCACCCAACCCAACATCCTATTACTAATATTATGATCCGCTAAAGATTATAAGTCTCTAATTTCAAACGTAATAATATTATCACATATCCGGAACAAATCGAAAGATCGCTGTTCATATAACTCATCAATATACTGACGTATAGGGAATCCGTATTCATATTCTACAAGTTTAATACATGCCATACGATCTTGAATGAAGATCATAGCGATTCGAATTAAGTGATTATGGCGTTTTCAATTATTAATGACTGCTAGTGGTGAGCGACCTGTTAAACACCCTTACGTATCTGATGCGGACCCCCCAAGAACCTATATATACTTAATGAAAAATATGTGTAAAAGTATTTGAGCAGAGAATCAATCTGTCTATGGATTTGGAAAGGCTTAATATTCCATTAGTAATATTATATCCCGCTGAGGACTTTATGTCTGTAATTTCAAGCGTAATTCTAATATCACTTATGCATAACAAATCAAAAGGTCGGTATTAATAGAACCCCTCAATATCTTGACGTACGGGGAAGCTGTATTGATATTCTCCAAGTTCAATAGATGGCATGCAATCTTCAAGTAAGATCACAGTGACTCGATTTAAGCGAGTATATCGTTTTAAGATTAAAATAACTGCCGGCCGCGCGCTACCTGCCAAACACCCTTACGTATGTAATGCGGACTCACTAAGAACCTATATATGGGCGATTTGCAAATAGATTTCAATTTTGGTTTCCGAGATGCGAGTAAACTGAAGTTCTAAATTATGCAATAATTGTTATCATTTTTCTTAGACATATGTACCAGGATGTACTTTGTAACGTGGAAAAGCTGTTTGATCTACATAGACTATTGATTTTTTCCACTAATTTGTGTGTAAATTATTCTTTTACTTAAGGTACATTATTATAAAGGTTCAAAACTAGGTTTGGCAGGCTTAGTGGGTCAAAATAATTCGAATTTTTTTTTAAATGTCAAAAGTTGTCTGCAAATTCTAAAAAAATTTCGAAATTTTTTTGAAAATTTTTCTCAAACATTTTTTTGAAATTTTTGTTTGAATATTAAAAAAAAATTTTTTTTTCATTTTTTTCAAAAATTTGTTTGCATTTTTTTTAATTTGTTGAAGAATTTTTTTGAAATTTTTTGGATTTTTTGAAATTTATTGAAAATTTGTTTAAATAATTATTTACAAATTTGATTTTCACAATTTAAACTTATCTCCACAGTGGGCACGAAATCTAAGAACGTAATTGGAACGTTCTAAAAACGTTCCTTGGACGTACAAGTCAAAAGACGTTATTTGAACGTTTTAAAAACTGTCCTAAGTCAGACCAAATAATGTTCTGAAAACGTTTCATGTTCCAAATACGTCCTTAAAACGTCTCTGGAACATTGTATGTTTGAGGAACGTTATTTGGACAAACTTAGGACGTTTTTGAGTCGTTCTAATAACGTTCTTCAACGTTTGTGCCCATTGGGTCCTTGACGTACATTTGTATAAGAAGAGTTCTTCGTAAAAAAATATCTATGAACAATATTTTATAAAGAAGTTTAAGAAGAACTTAAAATAGAAGTGCTTTTAAAACTTTTTTTTCTTTCTCTTCAATGCGACTTCGAACCTTTTACCAGCGAGTGCAAAAAAAGGCTTCGGAGTTGTTAAAAGGCTTCAGAGTCGTTTGCTTGGGAGTTGCTATTTGCAATTTTTAAGTGATATAAAACACACAATTTTTTTAAAAAATAATTCCAACTTTGGGAAAGTGTTTTGCTCCACCAGCCCTTCGAATTTTATGGGGAACTTTTTTTGAAAAAAAATTATTTTGCGTTTGTACCTCTTTTTTTTGAGACGCCTCGGAGTTGTTATTCAGGTTAACCAATAGTTTTTCCCGTGTTCTCAGACGACTTACGAGGATTTAGTCAATTTTGAGATTCTGAAAACGTCATGTGTTTTTAAAATTGAATAAAAACTACCTATTTTTCATAATTATAATCGATTATAATATGAATTATCACCTTAAATTCGTTGAAATTATAGAGGCTTCGGAGTTGTTAACAAACCGAGGGACAAACATATAAGCATGATTCTTTCAGTCAGTATTTATAATCTCTAGCATGTTAGTATTGCAATTTGAACTGCATCATATATTTAAAAAAAGTGCCCAAGGCCAATATTATTAAACAAATTTTACCAGGCCTGTCACATTTCAAGTATGTGAATCTGTAGGGAGGGACACTGTAGGGAGGGTAAAAAGTGACTACTTAATTACAAAAATGGTATACCTAACTGTAATTTTTTTTGTGTTTTTTTTGTAGGGACTAATAAAGTAGGTCACCATATGTGCTGTAATCCCCTCAGGAAGTCAAGAATGTTATAGGATCATCGAATAAACATCGAGGGACATACAAATTGAAATCTATTTGAAAATCACTCATATACTTACTGAAAAATTTGTATAAACCATTTAAGCAGAGAGTCAATCTATTTATGGATTTGAAAATACCTAACATTACATAAATAATATTGTATTCCGCTGACGACTTTAAGTGGTCATGTAAGGGATAATACAATTACCTGATAATATAGTTACGTTTGAAATCAGATATTTAAAGTCGCTCGTATCCGGCAGTTATTGTCAATCAAAAACGCTATAATCACTTAATGCGAATCGTTATCAGCTTCTCGGAATATTGGATGACATGTATTGACCCTGAAGAATATCTATGTGGATTCCCCGCACGTTAGCATGTTGGTCGGTTCTATTAACAGCGATCAGCTGAATTGTATTGATACCCTCTCGTTTACTGTGTAGAGTTCTGGTCACTCCAGAAATTATCAAAGATAACGAGAGAAATATTGTGACTGACCCGAGTCGTCCGATGATTTGCTCTCGGAGCTTGCGTTCGCTCGAGCAACGTAGTCTTCGTCAACCTCAGAATCACTCACGTCTTCGTAACTCTCAGCGTCGGACTCATTCTCAGTGATATCATTATAGAGGGCAACAACTTTTTCCAGTTTCAATACACGATGACGCGCTATAGTGGATGTCCAAAGCACGGTTCGCTTCCGTTGCGCTTGGAAAAAGCCCGGTATTTCTAGGTAGTTGGTTCAATGTGAAACTTCTGAAATGTGTATTTTAGCCAACTTTAGAAAAAGTCAAGGTCGAGAGACCGAAATTTTTACTCAAATCCGAACCACAGCGTTTTTAAAACGCAAGGTGTCCGAGGGACACCGCATTAATCACTTAATGCGAATCTTTATGATCTTCTTTCAAGATTGCGTGGCATGTATTAAACTTGAAGAATATCAATACAGATTCCCCTTAGGTCAGCTTATTGATGGGTTCTATAAACAGCGATCTTTTGAATTGTTCCGGATAGACATGTACTGATCTTAGAGAATATCAATCTGGATTTCTCGTACGTCAGCATATTGATGGGTTCCATGAACAGCGATCAGTCGATTTGTTCCTCATAATTGATAATATAATAACGTTTGAAATGAGAGATTTAAAGCATACTCGCATATGTCAGTACATTCTTTTAGTTTAATAAGGCTTTGCTAACGTCTTCGTCCTTTTTTATTCAGTTCAACAATCCTGAATTTACATAAATATTACTTTTGCAAAACACACATAACCTATAAAATGAAGTACCGTATACATTTTTAAAAAGTTCGAATGTTTTAACATTATTTTCTAAAAGGATCAGAAGAATAAAATAAATGAAAATTAAAAATATCGAAGTAAATTACATTGGTCTTATAAACCTGACCTATAAAATGTCAGATATGAAATACAATCAGTTCTAAGAAGAAAAAAACGCATTTTGAAGGTTATAATTTGTTCGAGGTTTCAAAAATCGCTCAAAACTACATTTAAGTACTATATTATCTTCTCCTAATGACATAATAAATTAATTAACTTAACAAATAAAAAGACTCACACAGAAGCACTGAAATACACGTAGTCGAAACTGATAGCTCAGAGCCGGGTCATAGCTCATGAAACGAAGCCCCAAATTATTATTAATCTTTACCTTCGAACTTCTCAATGACAAAATGAATTAGATATTTCATTCCTCAACAATTTCAAGTATTTTAGAATGGAATAATGTTAATAGGATGCTTTGTTTAATAAACAATCATGAGGCACATGGTTAACCTATTTGTGTTTCATCCTTCACTTTGAATTACGTGACGTGCTATTACAGGACGTGTAATGTCAAACAACAACAAAATGTTGATTCTACTTGTTCAAAAAAAATAAATTAAAAAGTCCTTTGGAAGAATTATTCACTATGACTCCCTTTAAAGATGTGTTAGGTTACAATTGACATATTTTCCCAAAAAAGTGTCTTACCTGGAGCGTGTAATGACACATAATAAAAATACGCTAAAGTTTAACACGTTTTATGTTAGTTTAATAGAAAATCTTTCAAATGTTACCATTGATTCATACACAGATGTGATACTTCGACTTATTTATCAAAGAATTACATTGATACTGATTATAATAACAAAAAAAAATCGTCAAAAACTCATCATATTGTCATATCAACAGTGTTGGCCACCGATGCAAATACCAGAGGAGGAATTTGTGACGCCGTAAGCCGTGATTTAGACAAGTCCATTTTTGTTCAATCTTCCGCCAGGCTTGACATAGGAAGAAGGATACTTTTGAGAGTCTTTAAAAGACAGGGGAAGGCGTCAGTAATGACTTCATTTTCCTCCTGATTCGTTTATCGATTTCGAGCGTTTGAGAATTTGTGTGTGTGTGGTTGATTGAGTTCGGTTTACCATGTTTAGAATTTGTACTGTCATTGAAATTCGAACATGTCGAGAATTAAGGTTCAAATGAGAGTTTTCTTTCCTTTTTTAGTTTCTTTAAGCATTTTTAATGCGAGTTAGTCTCAAGCATATTAATAGACAAACTATTTTTTGTTACACGTGAACTAAATCTAATTTAGTAAACACCGTTTATATTTCATTTATATAAAATGAAGTCTATAACGTTTCTCGCCCCAGCAAACTCAATCTACTCGTAAGCGAGGTACTTTCTGAAAGTTTAATTCAAATTATTTAAAATCTGATTTTTTAATCTTAGACTCTCAAATTCTGTTTTCTAATTTTTGTGATCACTAAATTAAGGAATGTAATCACCCATCGACAATTCTGGTGTAACTCAATTCAATTCAAACATGGTGTTGCTTAGTGACTATTTTAGTGTCATTATTGATCATTTATTTTTATATCTCCTTCATGTCGAGGATTCTAGAATAATATACAATATAATTAAGAACAACTTTTCCCAAATTTGTCCAACTCTAAGTCCTCAAAATATTTCTCAAACCCTTGCTTCGAAGTAGTCATAGAAAATATCTCGTCTCAACAGTGCTATTGTGACAAAGAAACCTTTTCAGCTTAAAGATCCAAGTTAGGTCCTTAGTTGTCTCGAGTAAACTATTTTATTTTTTCCAAGGTAACGCAGCATAATTATCTATTTATCCCTTACCTCGTCGGTCAATCTGTTTGTGATATAATTATGCACTTTTGGCCAATCGACGCAAAATCGGGTTGCCTTTGAATTTTCCACGTATATCAGGTACCTTCGAGAAGGTTTAGCACACTATTCTTGTCTTTGCATTTACTTATCCAATCATTTTTCCTCATTTTCACCCATTAGAAATTTCCTGTAACTCTGTCCTTGATCGTCACTTTCGCACCCTCAAATATATATGATTCGCATACCAACTTTCGTTTGAAACGACTTATATCTTGTCTCTACACAATCACCTAGTAGCATTTACCGTAATATATAGTCCTCTCTTTAGCCATTTTTTGTATTTATAATTTATTATATGAAAAGTTACAAAAATTCGTGCTATACTTATTTTCATATTGTGGGAGTAAACACATGGTAAATTGTATTCAATGTCCAACTGCGAAATTTTAGTTACAAAATTTGTCCATTTATCAAGTTGAATTTTTGCAATTGCAGACATGCAACATGTATGTATGTATACCATTAAGCCATTTCCCTTTCAGGGTAGGCGTGACACTACCCGATTCGGGTAGTGTTTCTAGGTAGATAGCTTTCTTGTAGTTATAAATAACTACAAGTGTGGGCTCACCACACCCACGATGTGCCAACAGCACTCAGTATTCTGAAATGGTCACCCATCCAAGTACTAACCGCGTCCAACGCTGCTTAACTTCAGTGATCTGACGAGAACTGGGGTTTTCAGCGTGGTATGGCCGTTGGCATAACTATTTTAAATACGCCGTTCTATTGAAATGAATTCTTTATCAAGACAGTGAACCGGTCTCATAAAAACAAATGACTTTCAATTTAAACTCAATTTCAACTTCAATTCCAAATTTTAATCCATAAATACTAGAATGACATATTTTTAAGATAATTAGGGCCTATTCCTGTTCGAATCAATTCTGTATTCAGAGTGAAAAATTGGCTGATTTCAATAGTTTTTGTGTGAAATATTTTTTATACTCGGGTTAGAATGAAAACAAAACTTCTTACACAAAAACTATTGCAATGATCCCATTCTATCAATTCTTTTGATCCCTGAATTTACTCCTTTCATATTTCAAAGCTGTTTTTTCTGCTCATTAAGAGCTATATAAGACAGTGATACTTCCAAGGTATGCAGAATGTTTAGTTAACAAAGACTTTGTCGAAGTTTATTTCCCCAAAAAAGCAAGTGTTTGAAGTTTTTGCTACTGATAAAGAGATTGACTGGGATAGTTATCAAGATTTTTGTAATTTTAGGCTATTTGATGTTAATACAATTTATTTCTTAGGTATCCAAATTTTTGCAATCGAAAGCGAATAATAGTATATTGTGCTACAAGTTGAAAAAGCGAGAGATTTAAAACGAGTGTGAAGTTAGCTACCCGAGCGAGGCGAGGGTGGCTATCACTCGAGTTTTAAATCGTCGCTTTTTCAATGTGTGGGACACCATACTTTTTCTATAATTTGTGCAAAAGTGCTAGTTTTTGTTTACCTGTTTTTTGTGTAAAAAGAAGGCGATTTTTATGTCGATTGACGCAACAATGACAATGTCAATTATCAAAACCATGGCAATAATATGGCAGTAATAATAAGCTGTTTCTCACTATTGAATATTTGGTCCATAAAGTTGAGGGCTTCAAAATTTCCGATTTTTCGTGAAAAAAACCAAGCACAGTATTTTCGGAGAAACTGATGCTGTTTTTTTGCTTTTGCCAAGTGACAAAAGTACATACAAAATACACAACTCAAGACTTTTCAGGAAATTGATTTTAGGTTAGGGACGACAGTCGGAAAATAGAATGAAGTTGGCTGCGCACAATGAACGAGTACACCCGAGGCAGCACGAACCCACCCGAAATAACATTTACTTTTGTCACTGTGCCTCACTTTTATCACTGTCCATTTACTTTTTCCACTGCATCTGTCTACTTTTGTCACTGTTGCCCGGAAAGGTCGGCACTGCGCATGCGCCACGTCATCGACCAAAAATCGATCACTTTTTACACCAAAAACAGGTGGAAAAACTGGCACTTTTTCGCGAATTATAGAAAAAATCTAATATCAATTTACAAGGCAGCTTTCCTATTGTTTTGAATTGCGAATTGTCAATTCAACATTTCCAATTCATTTTAATTAGGAATTTTTATTTGCAGGGACAGACGTTTTTTTGTAACAAAACTTGTATTATTTTTCAGAAACGTAACTCTACTAAAAAATCAGGGTGTACGACAGGTGGTTCGGGATCTATTGGGATGCATATTGGTCATAGTTGATTCGATACTTGTCTACCTTACAGATTCATACAACGCCAGATTCACAGATCCAATATTCGCTGTTATTTCATCTATGTCGCTGTTCGTCCTCAGCTATCCATACAGTAAGAGGAGCATTACTCATAGCCACATTACTTTTCTGCGTGAACTCGTGTGTATATTGTAAGAAAATTGTTTCAATTATCATGTAGATTTGAATTTGTTAATATTACATAATACTTACTAGAACAAGCAAGTACATGCTTATTACTTATCAATTCATGTAAATATATTTATGTCCTTGTTCATGGACGGATCTAAGTGAAAGGCGGCAGCCCCCCCCCCCCCCTAGTCCAGATTCTAATGGCGATGTTGCTGGAGAGAGAAGTATAACCTTCAGATGCCCCACTAAACACGACTGGATCACCGTCAATATATGGCCTCTATGCTGACTCGGGTGGTCGAAAAAACGTCAGGTTTCGAATTTCCAAAATTTTCGTGCACGACTCATATTTAGAGGTGGCGCAAAGCTGCCAAAGTTTGGTAGTTCTAAATCGAGAGTCAAGCACTTGTTGCCAAGTTCTTCTTCTGGGCACTGGTCTAAAAATTTGAAAGATGTTTATTTGTTTATGTGATTAATTACTAATATTATTTGTCTATATTCAAAATAAATATAATTATTAGAATAATATATCATAAAATATAATAGACTGTTATTATCTTCTCTTCTCTCTTTTGATTTTAAAATTTAAAATTTTTAAAATTAAATAACAAATTCCTCATGCTTTGAGAATCATGGCGAATTCTTTAAATGTACAGTTCTTTCTAATGAAAAATAATAAAAAATAAGAAATAAAAAATGAATGTTTGCCTTATATAAAATTTTTGGAAAAAATGCAAAAAATATGTTGTCTTAGACTAAGATGGAGCTATATGCACACTTTTTTGGAAAAAGTTGAATATGTCAAATCTGAAATTTGTTCAGCGTCAACCAAATAAACATTTTGTTATTTTGGTTTCATTGAAAACTAATTTTTAGTCGTGTTTAAAAGTTTTCAAAATAATGGAAAAAATTATAATCCAAAAATGCCTAAATCACGAAACAAGGTTTCATTCCGAAAAAAATAATAGCATTCTTCTTTGTCTGCAGAAATTTCATGCTGATTTCATGTGTGAATATAACGCTATGCAAAGAAAAATGTTTTTCATCCAGTTTCAACAAATTCTAACTTTAGTAAAAATTTTTTTTGAATTGTTTCAATTATTATTGTTAACTGCTGAAAACTGTACATATAAAAAATTCGCTATGATTTTTAAACCAATAGGAATATTTTGTTGAATTTTAAAAAGCGTAAATTTTTAAATAAAGAAAAAAGAACAAAATATTTACAAGTTCCTCTAATATAAAAATATTAATTAACCTTCCGGTTTTCGGCACATTTATTTAATTATGAAGAATTTGTGCTTCATAAATTAAATATTAATTTACCAAAATTCCGAATCTAGTCCGCTTGAGTCCGTGTAGAATTTTATAAATCCGATCCCAAACAATCCGTTTGACTCCGAAATTCATTCCGAATGAGTCTGAATGACTTCGCAGGGGTTTATGTGTAATTTCATTCCGAATCAATTATATGAATCCAAACTTTTGAGGGAAGTTCATTCCGGAAGTGTTAGACAGACTCCGCAGTTGCTCTTGCAAGATTTCAGTCCGAATCAATCCGCATGATTCTGATTTTTTTATATAAAATTCATTGCGAATGAATCCGATTGATTATAAATACTAAAAAAAACAAAATTCCGATTGAATCCGCGTAATGCCGACATTGTCAAGAAAATTCTATATATATAGTTAAAAGTTTGTCATAATGACAACCGCAGGATTTCGCCGGGAACGAGTGCTAATCTGAAAAATTGCACCCGCTCCCAGCGAAATCGCGGTAAAATTTCAGCTGTAACCACGTCTTTTGACCGTAAGATAGGTGGTTACAGTCTGCGACGAATTCACCACAACGATCCGGCAAAAGTCTCGTGCACCCTGAGGATACGGAGCGACCCAATGACGAAGGCCTTCTGCATTTTCCCCGCAAGTGTCTGAGGATGCTTTTCAGGCTATTAACCAGTGAAACCTTGGCTCCTCCGAAAGCGCCGATGATCAAGGCGATTAGCTTAACCGAATATTCCGGGTATAACCGTCGCAACACCCTTATAAGGTCTTTATACTTCTCTTCCTTTCTTTCTCCTTGGCCATGACGTTTTTGTCAGCTGGTGCCCAAAATTCGATGATGACCATGGTTCGTTTCTCGAAGTAAAGGAGAACTATGTCAGGCCTCGAGTGCGCAACAAAAACAATTATCGAGAATAAGAAGTTCCAGTATATGCGACACTTCTCATTTTCGACTATTGACTCTATTTCCTTAGCAGCATTTAGCGAAGCGGTATTTTGGGATAATGCCGTAAGAGTGATAGAAATGGTAATAAAGCACTCTGAGTGCCACATTGTGCCTTTGGATGAAGGTAGTTCCCGCATGAGTTGGACAACTAGATAGTACGTGTCCTACATGCTCGGGGTGTGCATGACACGCTCTGCAGCTATCATCGAGAATGTCTTGGCTCAAAATGTGGCAACGGTATGCTAGAGTGGAAATGACACCGTCTTGAAATGCCAAAATGAAACCCTCCGTCCCGACTTCAATCCGGGTGATTTAAGGAAAGCAAACGTTAGCTCATACGACATGGACTGATCCTCCACATTTCTGTATATATATATATATATATATATATATATATATATATGATTTAAAAAAAAAGTTAAACAACCACCGCAAGGTTCCACGAAGAGCAACTGGCATCCAAAAAATGTCAATAGCCCCCAGTAGCACCGCGGTAATTTACACCCACGGCCACGTCTCACAACCGTGAGATGGGTGGTCATAGGCAACGACGAAATCACAACGACAGGCCGGCGAAACCCTCGTGTGTCTTGAGGACACGAAGCGACCCAAGGATGACAGCTTTCTGCATCCATCTTGCAAGTGCCTTGGCATATTTTTGGCACGCGGGTATGGCTTTAGGGTTACGAACCAGTGATAGTTTCGCACCTCCAAAAGCACCTAGCACAAGGACAATTACTTGTACCGAATATTTTGGGTACAGTCTTTGTAGCTCTCTTTTAATATCTTGATACCTCTCCTCTTTTTCTTTCTCCTTTGCAGTGATGTTGTATTCGGATGGAGCCGAGAATTCGATCACGAATATAGTTCGTTTCTCGAAGTCTTGGAGAACAATGGCAGGCCTCGAGTGCGCAACGGAGACTGCTGCCCGAAAATCGTAGTTCCAGAAAATTTGGCACTTTTCGTTTCGGACAATCGACTCTATCTCCCTTGGAGCGTTCGGCAGGGCAGGGTCGCGGCCAACACCGTAAAAGCGACAAAGATGGTAATAGAGCACTCTTAGGGCCGCATTATGCTGTAGATATACGTCGTTCCCGCGTGGGTCGGACACCCTGATAGTGGCATGCGAAAGTAAAACCCTCTGTACCTGAATTAAGCCCTGATGATTTGAGGAAAGCAAAAGTTTGCTCCTTCGACAAGGACTCTTTTTCTACATTTCTGTGAAAGTTTCCGTGCATTTTCTTGCCGAGTAGCTCTTGGTGAAAATTTTCAACCTCTGCTTTCTTCACTTTGGTTTTTGGAAGTGAAGTATCTAGATGAAGCAATGAACTTTCCTCACTTCTGATGTTAAAATTCAGGCCAAGGGTCTCGGCCGCTTGCTCCGCGGCTTTGTAAAGGAATGCTCCTTCACCAATCATCTCGTGGTTCCTGACCATCTTTAGGAGAGGATTTCTGCCATTCGCAACGATGTAAGCTGTACTTAGAGCAATCCGGTTATGAAGACACTGGAGATTCAGAAGTCCGCGTCCACCTTGACGGCGTGAAATATATAATCGCGGAACTGACGAATTGATATGCAAGCTTTTATGCATATGCATGATCTTACGTGTAATGACATCAAGGGCCTTAAGCTCGTTCTTCGTGCATTGAACTACCCCAAACGACTGGAGTAGAACCGGCACGGCAAGCATGTTAGTCGCAGATACCTTGTTCAACGCCGACAGATTGGAAGACCAAATCTGTCGAAGAAGATGCTTGTATCTGCTTCGGAGAGATTCTTTCACTGATGTTACGTCCTGAATGCGGTTTTCAGGCACGCCCAGGTGTGTATAGGTCTCTCCAGTATTAAGATGTCTGATAACACTTATATCCACTAGCTCAGGGTCCTTGGGAACGCCAGTAATCTTTCCTTTCTTCAGATGAATTTTGGCACACTTGTCCAAGCCAAAGTCCATTCCAATCTCTCCTGTGTAGTTCTTGAGAATATTTTTAGCAGTTTGAAGTTTTCTTTTACCAGAGGCATAGATCTTCAGGTCATCCATATAAAATACATGAGTGACCTTATGCTCGCGCTGATTAGTGTCGCCACAGAGGTATCCAGAAGAATTTCGTAGCGCGAGAGATAGAGGCAGAAGTGTTTTCCGTTGTCACACAATAATTTCTAGATGAGATAGTAAATCTAGTTTTCCCAAGAGGCATAAATCTCTCTATGCATCTCACTATGTGTGCATGCACCTTCAAGCTTTCCAACAGACAGATGATAAGTCTATGTGAGATTGAACCGAAAGCTTTCTGGAAGTCAATCCAGGCCATTAACAGGACACACAGGCTCAATTCGTCGAACAATCCCTTTGCTTAGACAGAAGTAGAAGTAAACTTCTTCTTGCATAAGTTCTTGATACAATCTCGTCCAGCAGCGGAAAAGTTGTTCGTGCCTCTAAGTGCTTTTTGCACCTCTTCGGCAGTGATTGATGGACATTCCTTCTTAGATTTTATGAGGTTGTCGCAAAACTCCTTGAAGCGGATGATATTGTCAGTATCTTCTTTCAACTCTAGTGTTTTTGGGATCTTGTATACCTCTCTCCAAAAAGTCTCTACTTTTTTGGGTTTGGGTGGATCTTTTACAGAAACAAGGAGATCTCTGAAGAGGCGCGAAGGGTCAGCGAGAAACTGTTGGTTCTCCCTGATTTATCTCTTCCTTCTCTCTATTCTCCTCCTTACGTCAGATAACAGCCGTATTTTGTCAACAATATGCTGCTTGATTGTCAACATCGTTGACTTGTTCAGTGTGTGATTCAAGATCCTTTGTTCTTGGACGAACTTTTTAACTTTCATTCTTCGTCCACAGAAACACCCCAAACGAGTAGAGCAGAACCAGGACGGCAAGCATGTTAGTCGGAGATACCTTGTAGTCAATCACAAATTAAACACGGGACGCATTCTGTCTTGCTCATCCAATATTCTTATTCTGTTGATGCAAGCGTCTTTTGGTCTTTTGATCCATGGTCGGTTTTAGCCTTCGATTTGAATCAGCCGAAGCTCTCGCAGCCCCATAAACTGAGCAATTGATGGTCTAGAGGTCGGACTCTTGCGAGATATCGCCACGAAGAGCGGCTTCAATTTCAGCCAGATCTTGGGGCTTAGGAGGAACTTGCATGTTAATGTTCCTCCTTGTCCTGGAATCGACATCATCTCTCAGAAGGTGCCTGCCTTATTTTTTTTCTATCCGCCCTACACGGATAACAGTAACTTGCAGAACACCCTGCATATTTTAGGAAGAGAAGAAATAATAAATAAATTTTGACTATAAATATTTTTAAAATAAATTTTAGTTCCGAGCAAAAATGAAAGTATTGATACGAATTGAATTGAAAAGACTAAGACACCCCGCAAATCCCGCTTTGCGACAATGATGCATTGGACCTGTGTGCCAATGCGTATAAATTCGTAAATACGGTATTTCAATTTTGAATCATTCTATACGTACACACTCGAATTCGCCCCAATCCGCCACGGCGAATTTCAGCAAGTGTTGATTCATACAATTTGATGCGTAACAGGAAAACCAACTTGCGGGGCATATAGAATTTATTGTAAATGTTTCCTAATTTGCCCCGAAAAATTGGTGGTCACAAGGAGGATGGGTCTCCACGAATTTACTTGGCTAATCTGCAGATCGTCGAGGCATATATCATAATTTTTTCAAAAGTAAAATTTTACCTAATGACTTAAAGGTTTTTCAGTTATTCTAACTGTGCTATTGGGATTTATCATGTTCAACAAGGTAATCTGTAAGTCAAAGTAATATTTATATCTACCCTGACATTTCAGCAACTATAGGACACTACATAACCTTAGTTGTAATTACTTAAATTGAGCTCTGTTGGTTTCGATCATGATATTTCTATTTCAAATATCTTTTTCAATGAGCTAACATTCTTTCAGGTAACCTGCAACTTGAAACTCACCATTTCACATTTTCAATGGATATCTTAAATATTTGTGATGTTAACGTTTAATCTTTAATTGCTCATTACCTTAGTTTTAAACACCATTTTATTTCCTGCTCCTATCATATCATTGCTGTCTCTAAGACCTGGCGTTCTCCAAATCAACCTTGTTGTCTTGTTGCCCTCGATCAGTATATGCTCTTCCGTAGAGATAGAGGTGAGTCCAGAGGATACTTCAGAGTATCTTTTTCTTAAAGTATTATCGCCACGCGACAGTGTATTATTCAAAGTGATTTATGAACCTCCCAATGCTTCCTGTGGTAACGAACTGCCATCACATTGATTCTTCTAGTGAGCGTATTGACTTGATGATAGTAGATGATTTAGATAAGGTACTTTCACACTATCAACACGATGCTTCTTTCCTCTCTAACCATGAACTCATTAATATACAATACCGATTCGCTCATAACTTACTTCCCTATACAAATGTAATTTCTATATATAATCTGTCAAACATAAACGAATCTGATTTCTGTGAGCACCTTCTGACCTACGATTGGGAAGATTTTCATGATGAGGTGTAAAAGTAAAAAAATTAACTTTATTTTTATCTTCAAAATTTAATAAATCCACTTCTTTAAACATTTTAATATTTTAAATTCAAAACGGACGCCTCGTGGCGAGTCGTCCATACTAGACACGACGTCAGATGAAGATGTAAAAATTTCCGCCAGGCCCTGTATCTGAGCCTGACTGTACTTATGAAAATAGCAGATCTCAGCATGTGCCCCGTGCAAACCAAAATGACTGACCGAGAGCTGCCTGTCGTATTATTTATACCGCCTATTCAGGAACCTAGACGTGATGTACATGGCTATATAGAACGTATGGGGCTCTCATCATTATGCCAGGCCAGGATTATCTTGCATCTGACATCACATTGCTTCTTAGGTGATGAGCTGACACACTCAATTCTGGCCCTCTGTGCCTTGAGTACACGACTTGTCTTGCAGGCCGCTAGTAAATGTTGATTCGAGCCCGCCGGCTCCTCAGTGATCATGCACAAGTTCAAGTTAAAGTCTAAATCAGGTAATTTTATTGAATGAAATTCTTAAAATAAACTGACTCTGCTTTGGATTGACAAGTTGTCTGAGAGCATAATCAGCTTCAACCAACCAATACTAGCTGTTCGCAGACATCTGTCAATTTTGTACACCTCTGTTCACCTTTTATCTGAGTTGTCTTTAGTGATTTTAATTCAAATACACTTAATTCCCGATTTTGGGCCGCCCGATCTTCGGCCGGCTCCACGCGTGACTGCTTCGCTCTATACCTTTGTACGCGTAAAATTGTATTCAATTATTCGATATTATGACTTGACCGAAGAAAAAAACTTTCCTATAAATGAGCGAAAAATATCTAGTTTTACAAAAAATTAAAAACGCTGAATCAAGAAATGCGATCTTAAATAGGGGAAACCACCCTACAGTAGATAGGAAAAAATTCAACAGCATTTAACTGCATCAGTTTCCAAAAATAAAGTAAGATGATCATTGTTAAATAAAGCTTACATATTCAATTGAGTATTCTTATAGAAAAAAAATATCACCAAATTATTCAATTAGCTGTATTAAACATTTTTATTAGACCTGGTCAAGGGTATGATTTTGACACCTTTGTCCATCAATAGATAAACGTTTCTGGTATTGCTCCTGGGCAAGTCAGAATACTCAATTCTGGATAATTATAATTTATCATTAGTATACTTACAATTGAGATCAATTTATTGAGTAAATAATAGTTGAAACTATGATTATTTTACAAAAAAAGCAAAAGTTTAAATTATTGACTTTTTTTTTATCTCTGATATTTCGTTAGATTGGTACGATTGGTACGAGATGTTTAATCTTCATACCATTTAACATGACTGGCGATGACAGAAAATGAGCTTATAATAACTAATAATTTACACTATTTTCTTAGTTTATTATTTAAAATAATTTGACTTTAAAAACTTCACGAATCAAAATAAACAAACAAACACAACCTTCAACTTAAAACACCTGCGAGACAGTCGCAGAGCTGCCAATTTTGACAGAGACATTTTTTGTAATTTTGCGATGATCTACTGTTGGTTATCTACTGTTGGAAAATGTAGTATCCAATCAAGAGTCCTTAATTATTTATAAATATTAAAGAAAGAACACTTTGTATTAATAAATATTGTTCATTAAACTTCAAGCTTGGATTCTAATGTATAAAAATGTCATAAGAATCTTTTATTAAGTTAAAAAGTATGAATAAAGAAGAGGTGAAATTTTTTTGTTCAGGTTAAAAATCAATTTTTTGCTCTCACGCATTAATTAATTATATAATTTCAAAGAAACTTCGTCAGAATATATAGTATCCTTGCCGAAACGTTATACTAACAAAAGTAATGAATATTTTTTGTCAGTTTTCCAATTAGTTGAGATTATCTACTGTAAATCATTATCTACTGCAGGGTGGTTTCCCCTAAATAGAAATTTAGTTAGCGTTTTTCACACAAAATTGTTCAGTACGCCAATAAAGTTATTGAGAAATCCAACGACTTGCGGTTGTAACAAAGTTACAAGCACCCCGGTAACATACGACCCTGTAGGCCTAGAACCAGGAGTGGAGAGAGGACTAACTTCCTGGTTCTAATACCCAAATCCTCGTCCTCAAGAGTCAGTCTCGTACTCTCTGTACGATTGCCCGGTGCAGAGTTTTTCGTGCACCACCCAATCAACCGTCCATACGACGCCCAGCTACCTCCGGACAATGGCATCGCCACCGACGCTGCCTCCAGAATCACCACCTACTCTCGGGTTAAGCCTTCGAGTTTTAACATCGCTTGTGGGCCAGCAGGTCCCACCACTAATTGTAAGTGACACAATAAATCACCCTGTTAAATTAACCCTCTCAGCCTACACTGGGTGTATTACACCCGGAAGATATTTTCGACTCGCTGTTTTTACTGAAAAGTTGTTTCAGTTTTGTGAAAATATTTACAGTATGTGTTGAATTCATCTTATTGATTTTACAATACTTATTTTTGTGAGACTTTTAGCTACAGTTTAAAAAAAAATTTATTCTGATGCGTTAATTTTATCGAAAGATACTGAACTTTAAACTTTGGCCGGGCACAAACCACCCAGTGTAGGCTGAGCGGAAAATTTCGGAAGTGTAGGCTTTGAGGGTTAAATGTTTTCTGAATCACTGACTTCACCCGTTCTCTCGACGCTCCAAATCCCTCCTATCCCTTAATTTGCGAAATGATTTTTGAAAATTGTTGGTGAAAATTATATATTGAAAAATGTTATTAGAAAAAGTGCGGGTAGAAATGTATTTAGCTCGAAAAAGTGCGGGTAGACTGTGATAAATGTCCGTCAAAAATAGTTGGTATACTTCGCGTGCTCGCAAGGTCTCCCACCTTCAATAAAACAAAAATTACCCTGATAAAAAACGCCTTGTTTGGATGCCATGTAGCTGGATTGCACAAGTGAGGGGTCTAAAAAACAAAAACTAAATTAAAAACAACAATTTTCAGGTAGCCAAAGATAAAAAGGAATATTGAAAAATAAAAGCGCAACAATGGAATTTAAAAGTAGGAGAAAACTAGACAAATTTTGAAGAAAAAGAAGGAAAGTTAGAGAAAGAAAGCGGCGTCAGTAACAGAAATTGGCGCGCGAATTTAGAAATCACAGTGAGTGATGTAACTCAAGCAACCCCAAGCGTTCCCGCCCTCAGTGGATACTTCCGCTACGTGGTCAGGCCACGCGCAACCCCAAAGTAGTAAAAACCGAGACGCTCACCTGAGCCCCCTTACTAGGCCTTCACCCCATCTGGTTTCGAGTCTTCTTCGGTGTAGCATGCTTCCTATCCAGCATACTAGCTGGTCCGGCACGCCACATCTCAAAGCCTCTCGACAGATGACGTCTGGAGGAGTATTGCTGAAAGCACCCTCTATATCCAAGAAAGCGCCAAGAGCAGCGTTATAGAACTGCTACATCCATTTGGGGACGACATTACTCGGACCATGGTCTAAGTATGTTCTTAACCTCTCACAGAACCTGTTCTTTTCCGTTCTAGAACTGTTATATCATCGTTATATAACAGTGTCCGCTGGGATACTTCAGGAATAAGCTCCAATTTTCTATGAAATGCTAAAGGGGCTAGCAACCTTTAAATTAAGTTTTTGAAACGTATGCATTCGAAGAAAAATACTGAATTTAGCAATAATATAACAATAATTTTAACCAGTTGACTGCGTATTGCATGATTTTCAAATTCAGCATTACAATGATACATAACCTCAAAAAATGACAGCTGTTTATAACGTAGCCTGAAGGAAATAGTCATATTCCATTCATATTTGTTTATATTTCTGTATCAATTTGTGTCGTTCATTTTTTGCCATTGCTACAAAAAATATGCTGAAATGTAGAAGTCTTCTTTGTAAAAGACATTGAGTCTGCGCATTCTGAGCACTAAGATGCCGGTTTCAGAGACTACATATGCGGTCCTGAGTGTTGACCGCTATTATGACCTTTACTCAGAAAAACACCATATTAAAGTTGTAGATTTAAGAAAATCAAATGCTTATTCGACAAATGATACCACCTTGGTAATTGCATTCCGCCTTTCCAGAGTAAATAAGTAAATAATTTAAGAAAATGATTTTTTGTTTAGTGAAGGAATCAGGGCTCATCCTTTTGCAGACCATTCCAAATCATATAAATATTGAATCACTTAGGAGAGAGTTATTGGAAGCATTTCCTGGAATTGTCAACGTTCATGATTTACATGTATGGCAGTTAGCGGGTGAAAACGTCATATCTACAGTACATGTCATATTTTTGGATCCAATGGTAAATATAATCAATCAATAAAAAAAGGAATAATTAAGATACTTTCAGTACCACACATTTTTATCACAGGTTGAAAATAATGTAAAAACCTTCTCTTCGAAATCTTAATATTAAATTTGAATAAAAAACATTAAAGGAAGCAAAGTTGGCGGACCTCAGTCGTATGTATATCCCGAAAAAATCTGTTTCGATTTTCGTACGCAAGAAAGCGACGTGAAAAAAGTACCAGCGAATTAAGTACGGCGGCACCCATAGGATTATTGCATACCGCTGTATACCGTAACAGACATTTCTCGGCGTAGTAATATAGAGTATCGAAAAAAAGGTTTTCGGCTTTTCACCGATTAGATGAAACAATTTTTTTGACAAAGTTGGGAGTATTTGAACTTTTAAGACTGGTGACGTCGTTTATCATGAACTTATGGGCACAAATTTCAAAAGTATTTTAATATCTCAACCAATATAGATACTTGACATTTTCTTTTTACTTCTAATAGATCTTTCCATTCTCTTTTGAAATCCGCGAGAAAATTCTATAACTTTTAAAATTTCTCTAAAAAATTCAAACTCCATTTTCTCATAACCACAAGCATTTTTTTAAGTTGGTACTTGTAATTGTCTGGAGAATAATAGACCTTTCTTTGTATAAGTGCCTAAACTGTGAGACAGGACGTCTTTATTGATTATCGATCTTTACTGCTAAGCCGTAGAAAGCAGACTGACTCCCTACACAAAGGATGCGTTACGCAACCCCGTCACCTAAGGCCCTTGCCTAGACGAAGAGGTGGGGAGAATAGCCGATGCTGTTACAATCCCCTTTTCAGATAGGGTTTAGTCTCTAAACTTTTATGATAGGTCTTATTTTAAGAGCCGTAGTTTTGATTCTACAATCCATATCCCTATCATCTAAAATAGGAGCAGCGGTATAATGTACCGTTGGAGATTCTGTGACTTCAGTTTTGACGCAGAAGAAACAAATTTTTCTCGGTATACATTGAGAGAGTAGCGCTAGCACATTGTATTTGTATCCTGTGAAGGCTATGACTATCGCAATAGCAAGGTAACCTAGGTAGTGTACCCAGTTAGTCGCATGTTCACTCCAGGTACGTGTTCGTCTGCCCCTCCTAACTTTATCTACCGCGTTTTCGATGTCATCGACCGATTGCTTTAGACTGTTTAAATTAAAGGACCTAATTTCCTGAGTTAGCGGTATTAACTGATCTCTTATAGAATCTAGTTGATCATCAGTATATGGCAGCGATAAGTATTCTCTATAGCTTATTTCTTTGACGAGAGTATTCGTTGAACTTAATTTCAATACAATATTCAATCCGTTCAGTATGTTGTTGGACCCTGAATTTTAGTTTTATCGTGTCCCGATTCACATAGCACATCAACATCAATTGGCTCATGGGGGATCAAAATGTATCCGTTTTTAAGTGGTATAAAAGCAATGTTAATGATTTGAAAGAATGAATATTTACATTCGTCACTGATACTTTTCACGTTCTTTCTTAATATGCTATTGTCACTACTATGGGTTTCTGATATCAAGTAATTTAGTTGCATTCGTTTGCACATTTCAATTTCGCCATAGTGTTTACAATTATCTAAAAATATTATGTCGCTCGGTACGTATGTTGTGTGTCCCTGTCCCATTAGTAGGTATTCATAGTCTGGAATTATTGTCAGGAAGACAGAACAGAAATTTTAAATAGTCACGTTAATTGTTGAGATGTTGATAATATGTTGAATGTTGGACTTCTTCAAAGGGATGGTGTATTTAGTGTTGAATTTATCTTCAAGCTCTTTTATTTTGCTTACTAGGATTCTTGGTGTTAGAAGTTGAGGGTGAATTATTCCGGATTTCCCGTCATTTATTGCATCTATCAATAAGTTAATATCTTTACTTAACTCATCGACTATCATCATACAGACCGTCATTTGATTTTGGAATTGCGATACTTTGGTAGTTTCGGTTTTCTCCGTTCGTCAGCTGGTTCAGGCGGTTAACGTTTTCCTGACTATGTAATTCGGGAGTTTTAAAATTATTAGATGCTTAGTTTAACAAGAGTTTAATGAGTCTAGTTTGATTAAATATGCTTTGTGACAATATTGTATGGTTGTTAAATAATTGACCAAGTTCCTCCTTAATGTAGGTCATATCCTGTGAACCGAGAGTTCCAAAAAGTGTTTTTCAAATGTCTCTTACAAAATTGAAAAATTCCTCCTTACAACGGGTTCTACCTAATAGCTGTTCCAGCAGATTTTTCTGGTTCTCTAAACGCTCTATACGCGAGTTGATCAGTTTGAGCTCAAATCCTTCAGCGCAGTCATTACAGAGGTTTGACGCAGTCGCATAAGCGTCTCGCAATGGTACGAATCGTTCCTCTATATTATCCGTACCTACTCCAAGTACAATGTTCCAAGTTTCGTGATACAGCCTAGCTCATCCAAGTTCTTCTGAGTAGATAATTACTCCGTCCAGGTCAGTTGTAGTGATTTCCGCTTAGACTGCACTTAGTAGCCACAAGAGGAATAGTGCCAAATTCATTTGAAAAATTATTGGTAATAAGGCATAAGTTGATTGGCGTGTATCCTAGTTCGCTTGTCTTTAAAAAGTACAGTGTAGTTGTGGTTTTCTTGTTTCTCTACAAGTACTGCTGGTCCTTTCCATGAAGGAGAGAGTTTGTTATCTTGATGGTTGTTAATACGTTTGACAAGATCTCCGGGATCATAGATGATTAGATCTGCATCTACTCCCTGGACGTACCCGCTGTTTCTTGCCCTGTTAATTCCTCTTCTCTTTCCACGTCCAGCTCAACATCTTCTGGTGTAGTTTGTAGAGAATCTTCTTCTTGTTGAACTGGAAATAGTCTAGATAGACAGTCTGCGGCTTTATTTTCCTTTCCTTTCACGTGTTCGACAGTGTAACGATATTCCTCCAAACGTAATATCCATCGACCTTTTGCATGACCAAATTATTGCTAACAATTCCTTTTCTGTTGTATTATAATTGATCTCGGCTTTATTTAACGTCCTTGATATGGAACAACAGGGGCGACCGTTTTGGGATAATACTGCACCTAATCCGTAATTAGATGCGTCTGTCGTTAAAGTGAATTTCTCCTTGTAGTTTGAAAATCTCCAAACCGGTGCTAAGCATAATAGTTCTTTTATTTGGTCAAAAGATTCTTGACAATTTGTCGTCTAGTCAAAAAGTGTCTCCTTCTGTATTAGATTTGTAAAAGGCTTAGAATTTTTCTATAGTATCCAGCGAGTCCTAAAAAGCTTTGAACTTGGGTGAAATTCTGTGGTGGTTTAAAATCTCGTACTGTCTGTATTTTGCGGGGTTAGGTTTTACGTGTCTTAAGGACACGAAGCGATCCAAGGATGACAGCTTTCTGCATCCATCTCGCAAGTGCCTCGGCATATTTTTGGCACGCTGGTATGGCTTTGAGTTACGAACTAGTGATAGATTCGCACCTCCGAGAGCACCTATCACAAGGACAATTACGCGTACCGAATATTTTGGGTACAGTCGTTGCAGCTCTCTTTTAATGTCTCGATACCTCTCTTCCTTTTCTTTCTCCTTGGCAGTGATGTTGTATTCGGATGGAGCCGAGTATTCGATCACGAATATAGTTTGTTTCTCTAAGTCTTGGAGAACGATGTCAGGCCTCGAATGTGAAAAGGAGACTGCTGTCCGAAAATCGTAGTTCCAGAAAATTTGGCATTTCTCGTTTTGGACAATTAACTCTATTTCCCTTGGAGCATTCGGCAGGGCATGGTCGCGACTAACACCGTAAGAGCGACAAAGATGGTAATGAAGCACTCTTAGGGCCGTATTATGTCTATAGATATACGTCGTTCCTGCGTGGGTCGGACACCCCGATAGTATGTGTTCTAGGTACTCAGTGTGTGCATGACACGCTCTGCACCTATCACTGGGTACTTCTTGACATAAAATACGGTCACGGTAAGCTAAGGTGAAAATGACATCGTCCTGGCATGCACAAATAAAACCCTCTGTACCTGAATTAAGCCCTGATGATCTGAGGAAAGCAAAAATTTTCTCCTTCGACAAGGACTGTTTTTCTATATTTCTGTGAAAGTTTCCGTGCATTTTGTTGCCTTTCTTCACTTCGGATTTTAGAAATGAAGCATCTAGATGGAGTAATTCACTTTCTCATAAAGGGGTAACTTTTTCTTGTCCACGTGAAGGAAGTCCTTAGATAAATGGTATTTATCAAACGCGTTAAAAAGGGCAGGCCGATGATACCTTCCTCTGGTAAAGGGAAATCATCATCAATTATATGGAAGAGTTGCAGTTTTCCTGAATATGGTATTCTTACCGCTTGATTTGAATGATGTATATCTCTCCCTATGGCAAAACGTTTTTTCATATCAAATGGTGTTCTTTCTGCTGGGACTTTCGATTTCTTTATAAGATTACTCACGGCTACGGAATCTACTAACAATGTGTAGGAACTTCTGAGTGTCTTCCATGTATGGACTGTAATCGTCCGCTGATTGCTGAAACTCTGCAGATTCCTCGTATTAGTCGATCTGGTTTTGCTCTTCCTCTGTTACTTCGTAACATTCTAATGGGTTTTGTGAATCCCCCATATCCAGAATATTTCTTAATCCTGGTGGTCTTTTCTGGTTCGCTCCGCTGTGAAAACCCTGTTGCCTAAGCTTAGTTGAGCATTGTCCCTCAAAGCGATCTGGTTTCTTACAATAGTTGCCGGTCATTTGAATTCTTTGCTGTAAGGGCAATCCATGGTCAGGAACGTCGGATGGTTGGTTCCGCATTTGTGGCTGCTGGTTTCGTGCTGTGGGCGGTCCCATGCTTCTCATCGGCAGTCTGTCGTTGTGGGGTTGTGGCGGTCGAGGTGCCGTCAAGACTTTTGTACGTAGACGTACTTTGCACCACACTTCTGCTTCAAGTGTAGAGACGAGTATTCTGACTGAATTGTATAAATTAACTCGTTATAGGCACCTCTAAATCTTTGATTGTAATTTTGCACGGTATCGTGATTTTGTCGTATAACTTCTAATCTGCTTCTATAAGGTTCCAGAGTAGTTGTAGTTGCTAAATTCGTCCTAAGAGCACTGTACAGATCGTCATAACTGTTTATGGAACAATGTCTAATTGCTCTTTTAGCACTCCCAATTATTTTTTCAGTTATGATATAATCTTGTAGTATATTCGGTTGAGAACATCTGAGCTTTGCACGCTTAACAGTGTTAACAATGTCTTGCACACCAACGTCATCGTGTCCGTTGAGAACTTCTACCGTGCGGATAATCTCCTTTGGCTGAGAGAGAGGTTCAAAGTTTTCTATCGCTACTCGTTGCCTCGCTGCTAGGTTGCCTCGCTGCTAGGTTGCCTCTCTGTGTGGTGCAATGAGCGGGTGTCGTAATGTGACTCGCAATTGTGTGAATGAAAGAATTTGAGGGTTGCCTTCCTTCTGAGTTGCATCTGTGTGTGACGACGTCTACGGATGTAGGCGGCTGGCTCGTATTCGACAATTGTCTCGCTGCTGCGTTACAGCTCTGTCTACTGTCATGCGGGGATACAGGCAACTGGCTTGTATCGGCTGTTAAAGAATGCGGTGGTTGGTCACTGGACCCAAAGGTTCCTGTTGCGTGTATTGCTATTTACACTGTTGCTCGGCTCGCTTCTCGGTGTATTGTTATGTGCGAGTGGCGTAGACTGACACGTACCGTTTTACGAAGAATTCGAGGCTAATGCAGCGGGCCAAATGGTTCTTCTAGCTGGTTCAGGTGCTGCTTCTTAGTCCGAAGATTCACGTTCCCGATGTGATCCCGTCTCTGTTAGAAGGGCATTGCTGATCCTAACGAGATCTCTTATCTCGTTAGCTCTTTTTAAATGTTCGTCGTTCAAAATCCTCATGTCGGCTCTCATGGTCCGTTGCACGTCCTCAATTAACTGTAATTTACTCAGGATCAGCAATAGTGTATCCGTGGTTCCACTGTTCAAATTTTCCCTTAAATCTTCTGATGAGATGGTGGGGGCGGTTTTAAACGGACTTTCTAATCCGAGTGAACCGCTATCAGAATCCGACGAAGTGTCTGTTGTGTGTGATATTGTGTGCTAAGATTTTCCCTATAGGCATGGAACACCAATTTGTCCTGATTGCGAGTGTCGGGTGTAAATGTGGCGAATCGCGTTATTAATTTTACAATATTTGGTATATTTTAAACCTTTCACTTCCGGTATCGTGCTACAAGAAAAAAACGGTATAATGCCTCAAGGTTAATTCAGAGTAGATCGTCGGTTTATTAGAGGAGATGGAGGACGTGGAGTCCCAACGTCGTACCTACTGACGCCAGCCTATTCATCAAAATATTCGCTCACTTAGCCTTATCGAAAACGCCGATGCAATTCAATCACCGTTCGACGTATGCGAGAAGGAATTATCTACTGGGGAAATATCTGAACAAGATTCATAGCTATCTTAAAAGTAAAACAGTGCTTACTTTTTTTCTCCTTTCGTCTCGTTCCGTGTCAGCGAGGTAGATAGCAGTTGTACTTCGACGGCCGTAAACGTCCTGCTGCTATGCGGTTGAACCGGGAGTGGCTCGATGATACGTCTCTTTCAGAGGCTTATCGCTTGATTTAGCGGGCTCTTTGCCGAATGGGAAGATCGTCTGATCTTTTATGAAGGTTTCGTAGATGCCTTGGGAGTCTCGGCTTCTGGTGGTCGTTGCCTGGGCTGCGGACAGAATCCGTAGAGTTCTGGTTCGAGTCGAAGATCCTCGTTGTTTGAAATTGTTGGGGGTGATCCGTGAATACTTCTTATCCAGGATATCGTAAACGGGATCCTGGCAGAATCGCCAATTTTGTAATGGTCTGGAGAATAATGGACCTTCTCTTTGTATAACTGCCTAATCTGTGAGTCACGACTTCTTTATTGATTGTCGATCTTTACTGCTAAGCGGTAGAAAAAAGACTGACTCCCTACATAAGGGATGCGTTACGCAACCCCGTAACGCTAAGGCCCATGCCTAGACGAAGAGGTGGGGAGAATAGCCGATGCTGTTACATACTACTATGGTGAATATATACCGTAAGAGTTTATCTTGTGACAAAATATGAAAAATGTTGATAGAGCAAAGTCATACCTGCCATAAAGTTCTATAAAATTACTTTGTCACTTTTTTCTCTCGTGCATTCACTTTCGTGCAGTCACTTTGTCAATTTTTAAAGTTTTTGAAACTTTCTGGTGGATTTCTAAAGAAAATGTAAGGTCTTAAAAGTTCAAATACTCCCAACTTTGGAAAAAAATTGTTGATGAAATTTATGAAATACGTATTGTCTAAAATCCTTTCAAAACTCACGACTTTCTTATGGTAACAATACTGTGACATGAGCATGCACTGCCTGTCCGACTGGAAATGAATTCGGCCCTGAGAGTATGAGTATTCGGGTTCAGACATTTCATCTCATGCCGTCAGTACTCATCAGTAGGTAGCTTGTCTCGCCACAAATTCACTTGCTCTCTCGCGCGGTTTGCGGACTTTTAATCGCTTTTACTCGCCGCTCCCTGCAACGTCTTCTCTGTATGCTCCACTCGTACCGTACAGAAAAGATAGGTAGAGGCGACAAAAGTCCTTTGCATCTGGAATAAGTCAGACCTTAGGGACCCTAGAATAGTAGAGCATATGCATGTCAAAGTAACTAGAAAAGTAGTAGTAGTAGTAGCAAATACATGTTAAATCCCCCACGCGTGAAGTTTTTCTATATTCAAAATGAAAAGGTCTTTGCCCACCAAGCTTAAAACATAGATAAAGAGAGTGAGACGTCAGATATAAGATTTAATGTCGCTTCTGATCACGCGTTGGTGCTGCTTCTAAAATCCTGGAGCCTCCCAGATAGGAAGTATGCTTGACAGTGTAAGTGGGTGCAGGGCAAGAAAGTTTACCGTCTGCGTTAGACAGACCCACTTGCATCAAAATCCGTTATAAGCCGCCAAAAAAATCTTTCCTGGACCGTCACGACTATTACTCAATTGGAGGACTTGACTAGTTTTTAGAATATGTACTTTCTTCTTATATCAGTATTTTCTTGTTGCTTACCTATCTTCTACCTAAAGTAATATTTATAGTATTACTAATAAAAGTATTAATTGAAATTATGGCCTATGTACCTGTACAGCCTGTGAGGAAAATCATCGTGGATTTTATTTACAACTAATCAAATTGAAATGATTTGTTTCAATTCCTGGTGGAAAATTTTTTTAAAATAAGTACGAAAAATTACAACGATTTTTTTACAGGAAAACACAAATGAATACAATAAATTAAACAGTAAATTATCAATTTAGTCTATTATCAGACGAATTATTTACCCCTGTTTCATTTGGTTGCATATTGTTGTATAGGGTTTATTTTATTGTATAATTTTAATATTTTACAAGAAAAAATACAAAAATGGACCACTTTTGCATCCTAAGTGTGGTTTCTTTCGCCTAGGATGACAAAGTATTGAAATACTGTTAGGGGATAATTTCACGTTAAACTGTGCAAGTGATTACTATTTGAAAAAAAATCGTTTACGTTTCAGCTATAGAATATTCAGATAGAATAATCCCCAAAAAATTATATACATATTAAAGCTCGCAAGAAAGTCGATATTATAATTATGCACTGCACTTAGAGAAATAATTTGATAGTCTGACCCGTAAGTTGGTCGGTGTAGCTAATTTTTTTGTACGCTGGGGTGTTATCCACATAGTTGGCTGAGGCAACACTTTTAATGGACGTTGCCGTCGGGTTGTTTGAGTCATCTGGGGTAAGGTATCCAATTGTTGGCAGTTTAAAGCGAACTTTAGGCTTTCAGAAAGAAATTATTGTCAAAAATGGTATGTGTGATAAATGTAATAATGATAATAATATATACAGTGAAAATTTAATAAGGAATCAAATGCTGAGCTTTATATACCTCAATACTCATTAGAAACTGAAAAAATAATTAAAATAAGCTCGTAAGTGTAAAAAATGCAATTCTTGGCAGGGTTGACGCAATTCTTGGCAGGGGTTGACTCAATTCTTGGCAGCCCAGTCATATGAAAGCGAAATGGTTGAGGAATCATATTAAACTGAACTTTAATAGTGTAACTAAGAAGTGAATATTGAAGAGAATGCTGCTGAGTTTTTCTGATATTTGCTGTGAAACTTGAGATGAGTTGATTGGGGAAGTGTATAGAAGGGTCTGTTTGTGAGAGATGGATTGAAAGATTGTCAAAGGGTTGAGGATATTTTTGGGGTTCAAGGCAGATTTGTATGGAAGTTGAGGTTAGGTTGCTTTGAGGATTGTGAGAGGGTAGGAGGACTGGGTTGGTTGTAGCAGGACGGGTCAGAGAGGGAGAAAGGCAAGGCAGGTAGACGCGACGATAGGTGGAGACAGAGTACGAAAGAAGGCGGGATCGTTTTTTTTTTTTATACCATTAAGCCATTTCCCTTTCAGGGTAGGCGTGACACTACCCGATTCGGGTAGTGTTTCTAGGTGGTTTCTTGTAGTAAATAACTACAAGTGTAGGCTCACCACACCCACGATGTGCCAACAGCACTGAGTTTTCTCGAATGGTCACCCATCCAAGTACTAACCGCGCCCAACGCTGCTTAACTTCAGTGATCTGACGAGAACTGGTTTTTTCAGCGTGGTATGGCTGTTGGCCATACTTGAATTGGATTAATAGCTAGCGCAGCGAGTACCAGCAAGAAAGAAAGGGATTTAGATCAGGAAGTTTTTAGCATACCGAAAGGGAAGAACAAAGAAAGGAAGGCAAGGGGAAAGTATAGGAAAACTGTAGAAAAGGAGAGACTGAGAGCGAATAACGTGGGATCGATTGAGGCATTCCTTAAAAGAAAGAGAGGGGAGAGGGGAAGCAGTGAAGATGATGAAGATATAGGGACAAGATTAAAAAATCCAAAAATGTTCAGATCGCCGTCGGAAAAACATAGTTTTGTAGAGAAGGATGAGAACAATGAAGGGGCAGAAGGAAACAGAGCTAAGGCTAAATATTGAATGGAAGAGGAAAGATTGAAAGACACGCGCGAAATGATAATAGAAGTAATGGGGATATATGAAAAAATAGGAGAAAAGGAGAGAGGAAATAAAGGAAGAAATTAGAATTGAAATGGCCGAATTTAGGAAAGAAATGAGGAAAAATGAAGAAGTCGGGAAAAAGCTAGAGGAAAGGTTGCAGACGTTCGAACAAAGACTAGAAAAGCAAGAAGAGAGAAGAAATAAAAAGAAACATAGTGATAAAGGGTCTAAGATTAGAGGGGAAGGAGCTGAAGGGAGGAATGGAAGAAGTACTGAAGAGGATTGATGTTCGGGTAGAAATAGAGGAAGTGCGAAGTATATGAAGGGAAGACCGAAGAAGGCAGAGAATGGTACTGGTGAAGCTAAAGAAATGGGAAGATAAGAGCGAAGTGATGACAAAGAAGAGGGTGTTATATGGAAGCTCGGAGAGAATAGAGGGTGATTTAACATGGGTAGAAAGGAATATGCAGTATAAGTATGGGAAAATACAATTAAAAGGTGTATGGTGGGATTGGGACGAGGACAGGGAAGAGTTACTAAAAAATGAGGTGTCGGGAAACTAGGAGAGACAGGAACGGGATATATAGAAATAAGAAATAGTAGGAAACAAAAAAAAGACGAGAAACGAAAGTAGGGAAGATCGGAGGATATGCTACTGGAATATAGCAGGCTTGGAAAGAAAGGATAGGGAGTTTATAAGAAATTTGACACAATGGGATGTATTAGTAATGATGGAGACGTGGCTGGATGAAAAGGGATGGGAAAGAGTAAGGGGAAGATTATCAAGGGGTTACAAATGAAAGGTTCAAAATGCAAAGAGAAAGAATAAAAAAGGCTAAACAATGGGAGAAATGCTAATGGGAGTGTTACGTCCCGAGCTAAAGGCGAGGGTATGTTGGAAAATGGTTAGAATGAGGGAGGCTAGTGAGCTGATTATGTCTGGCTGGTAAGACCTGACCAATTATTTATTTGTGGGTACGTTTGTCTCTTGTCAGCTCTATGCCAACTGCGTTAAACCAGTGCTCAAAATAACGAAAAGATAGTTATGATAGTAAACGATTTATTATAAAGATTATGGGTAAGATTGACAGTTACATAAACTTAGACTTACATGTACCTTCTTACTCGTAGAAGGGCAAGAGAGAGTAGTAGTTTGTCGCTTGCGTCTCTATAATCGGAGGACAACGGCAAGATCCTCTCGCAGAGTTAGTTTGTCGCTTGCGTCTCTATAATCGGAGGACGACGGCAAGATCCTCTCGCAGAGTTGGTTTGGGTAATAGCGAAGGAATTCACAATCACAATTAACCCGTAGAGCGATACACGGTCCTTTATCAGCTACCGAATCCACTCTTGAGTTCTTTTCACGGACGAATAACGTTACTCAGTTCTCGAAGACTCGAAGTACGCGATTCGTGTATCGAAGTTGTCCGTATGACTGCTGGGAACGTAAGACTAAAAGCACGCGACTTTTAGATCGAACTTGTCGGTGGGACTGCCAGGAACGTAAGACAATTTACAGGGATGGCTCTGGGGTTTATATAGTTCCGCGGCCCCATGCTAGAGATAGGATTTACAATTTCGCACATGTCACGTTCCTGTAACTTTCTGACATGACACGTTCATTTACTGGAATCGGGTAACCGATGATATTGATAGCTCGCGGTGAGTGCCTCAGATGACTAATGTATCCGCTTCGCTAAGAGTCTCGATGCGCGTTTCATCTCTTGCCCTCTTATGCACAGTTATTCTGTATACTACTTATCCTTATTTCTATGTATGTAGTCAGACACTTTTGGGTACTGCCTTATTGTCCGACTATATACAGGTTCTTCCACTGAGTGGGCCATAAACTTATGAAATTACGATACATATATTTCTATTGCCAAAGTTATTATTTCATTCACACACACGAGTGTATTCATACTCCATGTTTTTGGATTTGACTTTGTTATTATTGTTGCTTTAACTATTGGGAGTACAAATAAATTCGCGTGGTAATAGAAATAAATTATGATTATCTTATAGCGGTTAAGTCTTCAATTACAATCTCAGTAATCGAGCATGCTTAATTTATCGACATTCTGTGAGCTCTTATCCTTCCATGGTAACACTTTAAGTATCTTGTGGTTTCTATCTTACCGATCGTAGCATAGTTACCATAGTTAGATCTAAACTCAAAGAGAATCGGTTATGCTCTGGCTTGTAATTGAAGGTGTTAGACTGAAATATGTCGGGTAAAGTAGGCTGCGCCTAGCTAGGCGTTACTTAAAATTTTTTAAATTTTGGGATGTAACAGTCCTCCCTTCTTAAATTATTCATCGTCCTCGATGATGAGTTTACATAACTTTTTAGTTTTCTTCAATACATTTCTAAATTCGCGTTTATCAAATTTTTGTTAAGTAACATTCTTCTTATAGGTGCATGATATGAATTTTTGAAATTTTATCATCGTTTTCTAGTATGAATTTTCTGTGTGTTATGTTCTGGATGTAGGTGAGTACTGTGTTTATATTTGGTTCGTGACTTGGTGAGTACAATCTTCCTTTTATGCTTTTCTTCGTGGTCTGTTGTGATTCAATGTTTTGACTACATTTTGTTTTGCAGAAAAATTTCTCTAGTGTCATCTAAATTATTCATGCTGTCATCATGCGATCTGGGTTGGTTCTTTGTTCATTATTCTCTAGATCTTTGTGTGACATGGAAGGTCCCAGCTCCGCTTGTAGTTCCGACTCTTCTCCCACGGTGTTTTACGAGGATTATTCCAGTGATAACAATATTGCGATGGATTTAAGCCAAAATAGTGCAACGTCGGTTTCTTCCGGCGAGTAAGCTTAGTACCATCTAGTGTCTTGGATTTAGATTCGTTTTTTGACACTTTGTTTTCTAGTTTACATTCTGTTGAGACATCCAATTATCAAGCTACAGAAGATATTGTGCGCGAAATTTCAAACCCTCGTGTAGAGGATTTTACTAGTGATGTCATTACTTCAAGCGATATGAGTGAAACTTCCCTTTCGTCCTCTTCAAAATTTACAGACTGCGTCTCAGATTTCGACTTGTCTGTTTTTTAATCGGGTGCTGGTAGAAGTTGTTCTTGTTACTGGCTTAGATCGTTTTTCAGAGTCCTCTTTTGTTTTTCTTGCTTGTATTGGTAATAGTTTGGCTGTTTTCTGTTTATCTTCTTTCGAACTCTCTTCCGAGGAAGATTTGTAGAATGGGATTTCGAGAGAGTGCGTCGGCGTTCGTGTTCAATTTACCTGATTTGTATTTGAATTGATAATCATAGTCTCGTAATTTCAGACGCCATCGAACCAGTTTTTGTCCTGTATCTTTAACTGTGCTTATCCATTTTAATGGTTCGTGGTCACTAACCAACGTAAACTCTTTCCCGTAAATGTAAGGACGATAGTGATGAACGGCATATTCGACGGCGAGGCATTCCTTTTCTGTGGTTGAATAGTTGCATTCTGCATTCTGCGCTGTTTAATACATGAGAAAAATAAGATATTGGTAGATCTATGCCCTCCTTTTCTTGACTTAAGACAGCACCAATTGCATAACCTGCAGCGTCAGTAGTTATGGTAAAGGGTTTTTGAAAGTCCGTATACTGGAGAATAGGGCTTTCGCATAACGCTTGTCTCATACTTTTAAAACTCTCGTCTTCTTTGGGCCCCCAGCTAACGGGAACTCCCTTTTTTAGAAGGTTGGTTAAAGGCTTTGTCTTTGCGGCAAAATCTTTAATAAACCTTCTGTAATATCCGGCTAGACCTAAAAATTGTTTTATATTCTTCGGATTTTTGGGTATGGGAAAATGTTGTACGGCCTCAATTTTCTTTGGATCGGGTTTCACACCTTCGCTGCTGATTATGTGACCTAAGTAGGTGATCTCTTTAAATAAAAATTCGCTTTTCTCGGGCTTAATCTAATATTAATATAAATTAATATTAAATTTAAAAAATTAAAATTAAATTAATATAAATTATATTAATATAAATATTAGGTTTGCTTCTTTTAATCTCTTTAAGAGGCGTTTCACCTTCTTCCCGTGTTCTTCTAGAGTTTCTGCGTAGATTATATATCGTCGAGATAGACGAATAGTTCTACCCCTTGTAGTCCTAAAAGCACTTGATCCATTAATCGTTAAAAGGTTGCGGGTGAGTTTTTCAATCCCATAGGCATTCTAATGTATTCATAATGTCCGTTTAAAAACAGAAAGGCGGTTTTTGGTCTATCGGCAGGGTTTAATTCAATTTAATGAAAGCCACTGGCTAAATCGAAAACCTTAAAGTATTACGTAAAGTATTACGTAAAGTATTACGTAAAGTATTACGTAAAGTATTACGTAAAGTATTACGTAAAGTATTACGTAAAGTATTACGTAAAGTATTAAAGTATTATTATAAAGTATTAATATTATTATTAAAGTATTATAATAAAGTATTATTATTAAAGCTTTACCCAAGTGATCGAATATTTCCGTAATATTCGGAAGTGGGTAAGCGTCCCCAATAGTCTTTTCATTCAGTAGTCTAAAATCAATCACCAGTCGATATTTCCTTTTTCCTGTATGATCCATCTTTTTTGGAATTATTAACATGGGAGAGCTGTAGCGTGATTTTGAATGTCCAATTGCACCTTCCGTTAACATTCTTTCGATTACAATTTTTGCTTCTTCCTTTTGAGAGGGAGAAAATCGATAAGGACGTACGTTGATGGGTATGTCGTCACTAGTATGTATTTGATGGTTAACTATGTGTTTGGGTGTTGAAGATTCTCCAGCTAAATGAATAACATCCGGATATTCTCTGATTATTTCTGTTACATGATCCAATTCTTCTGGATTTAAATGTTTTAGTTCTAGAATGTTTAAGATTGCTTCTACTCTATTTTCTGGTGGTGCGTAATCTTCCTCTATAGAACATTCGTCTAATTCATCCCCTGGTAGTTGGTAATATTCAAAGGGGATGAGTTCTTGTGGATCTATTTCGATTTCCAAGTCTTCTTCGGTAGTGTTTATGCCATAGATGTGGCATACCCCGTTGGAATTCGATACCACAGCCTCTCCCATCAACAGGCACTTTGTTGATTTTATTAAAGGTAACTAAAGGTAACTTCCCTTCCTTTACTTCTTGGTTTAAAACTCCCACGGGCACGACTTGACGCGATCTTGCTTTTATTTTAATTTTTCCTGTTCCTTTATAGCCCGTTATCTGATCCTGCGCGAGTTTTGATTCTTTATCGATGAAAGGTATAGGTCTGGTTGGGTTGGAGTGGGTTACCAGGGTGTTATGCCAGATGGATATTTCCACTCTTTCTTGTCTAAGGTATTCTCTTCCCAGAATTCCGTCCGTATCAATAGGAAAGTCCGGCGCAACTACGTGAAAAGTTACTATGGCATTTTCTATAGGAAGTACTATGGTACCTATGGTGGAGATTCTGATGGGTGTAATTCCTGTTATGTCTATGGCTTCACTTTCGGTTATTAAAAGATCCTCATCTAGTGAAGTTATTTTTATAATATTAATGTCTGCTCCTGTATCAATTAAAAACGATGCTGTTTTCTTTATGAAATTTGAGGATGAAAATTTCACAACTGGGGATTCTTGGCTGAGTTTGGTATTGAGAATTCTTTTTGTTTCATTATAATCCGTACGCTCGTCTGACGCTCGCCTTTCGACTCGCCCGTCGTTGCGTCTGTACGGCGAGCAGCGTTGTAGTTTAAAGTTTCGTTGGTAGTTGGGTTAGGTGATTGCACACGGGGCGGAGTATAACTTCCTCCCCTAGAATAATTGGAGTTTGAGTATCCATTATTTTGTGTGGAATTATCTGGATATGTATGATGCAGATTGCGCTGCGTGTAGTTATCTTGTCTGGTAGGACTATAATTTCCTGAAAATTGGGGCTTGCTTTCACTAGCATAACTTGAACTTCCCGGTGAATAAGGACGTTTTATTATTCCGGAGTGATATGGTTTCTGGTCCCAATTTCTGTGTGAGTCGGGGGCTGTCGCGAAACGGACATGCGGACTGAGGCTACGGTCCCTAGATCCTGAATAATTAGGTTGATAGTACCTCGATTCATGATAGTAGTTTGTGTAATTAGGATTCATCTGTTGTCTAGCTTCGTACTCTAGTGCGACTTTTAAAGCATTGTCCAGATTAGAAGGGTTGCGTGTTTCCACAAATCCTGAAATGCTATCTGGTAAACCTCTCTTGAATGCTTCAAGAGCGCAATCGTTCAAAGGAGCTAACAGTTGTTGTACATTCGGATACTTATCTTCGAGGGCGGCTTGAGCCCCTGATCTTAAAAGAACCACACGATCAAAAAATTCACTAACGCTTTCTTCTCGCCTCATTCTAATAGATGAAATTTCGTGCAAGTACCAGGAATAGGTTTTACGTGGGGCAAAACGTTGTTTCAAGTGCTTGACTAAATCCTTCATTGTACTAAAACTTTTTACGTGTATACTGTCTCGGGCCGTGCCTTTCAACCGGGCCAAAACGGCTTTAAGATATTGTTTTTCGCAATTAGCTGTTACCGACGATTCACCGTTAATGATATCTTGGATGAAGTCTTTGACGGGCATGTTCTTGCCGTCGTAACTAGGGATATTCACTACCCCTTGCTGTACTGCAAAACACTCAGCCATTGATGTCATCATGGCTTCACTAAGAGTGCGATTAATATCGCCCGCGAATTGGGTTTGATCGCTATCGTTAGGCATTTTGTAAAAATTGCGATAACTTTATAATACAAATTCTTTCAAAATGAGAGGAGATAGCTCAGTACTTGTGAAAATATTCAATTCCTGAAACAATTCTAGGAATGTGGTGTGCTGTTACAACTGCGTTCACTCTGGTATTCGTTATAATACAAGTGGATTGTCTGACTATAATCGTACGTTGATTATTGACTCTATCGTTCAGTATAAAAAGCTGTAAAGGTTAGACATTTACGCTTAGCCAAAGAACGAGTAAAAGAGCTTGGATGAATTTGTCTTCGCGATTGCTCGAGGAATGCTTTTAATCGTAGACGTGTATCAATTCCTTTCAATACATGATTGGTATTGATGAATTACTTTAATCAAATACTGCAAATTATATCAACCGCGTGTGCTTGAAAGCGTTGCTGCAGTGTAAGTAAACGGTCTGATCGCAATGCGTACCTATCACTGGCGAGCGACCGCTCTCGTGGTTCAGTAGAGAAAACAGTAAAGGTTAGACACTTACTCTTCGTTTAAGAACGAGGAGAAACATTTCGAATGTATAGATTCGATATCTATGGCTGCATCTAGCTCTGCAACGACAACTTGGGTTGTCATAGACTGGATAATTTAATGATGTAAATTATAATTTCAGAATCGCGTGTGATTAAAAGCACGGATTTTAATTTAAAATTTGGAAAAATGTTGTAGCTAGAACTTCTGTTTGATGGATTGAAGTTATAATTTTAACTTTTAGTTGTTATTAAAATTGACTGAATTTGCAATGAGTGAATCTATGGTAGAAGCTCCATTTACGGGTGATCAATCCGCAAAAGAGAGATTTTTATAAGGGATTCAAACTTGTTTTGGAATGAAAAAGGCAATTGAAGATGTAAAGTATTGTAATTTGCCTTTTTGAGAACTTTAGTTTTTACACCACAAGTTCAAGTTCTCTTTAAATTTGCAATAATTTGCACTTTTAAAGTGATGAAAAAGGGTTTAAAATCTAGAAGATTTAAATTTTCCTAATTAATTAATTTATACCCTTTTGTTACTGTTTTTTTTATTGTGAATAATTTTAAAAAAACTTGGTATTTAAATAAAAAGTGTAAATTTTGTATGGTACTTTAATTTCGCGTAATTTTGAATAACAATTTGGAATTATTCGTTGTTTTAAACCCTTCACTTGTACAATCTTACTACAAAGAGTGCATACAAGGTTAGTTCAGGGTGTTATGTAGGTTTATTAACGACGGCAGGGCTTGCGAGCACGCGAAGTATACCAACGCCTAACTTTTGAAATTGGCTATCTTAATAATACACTGAAGTTAAATTTTCAGGTTTATTCAAAAGAAACACTGAGTTTAAATTTTGATTAAAGCACTGAATTTAATCGGAAATGACAAATCCCACCGCTGCCACCAAATCAGCTGTTACGTCCCGAGCTAAAGGCGAGGGTAGGTTGGAAAATGGTTAAAAGGAGGGAGGCTAGTGAGCTGATTATGTCAGGCTGGTAAAAACTGACCAATTATTTATTTGTGGGTATGTTTGTCTCTTGTCAGCTCTATGCGAACTGCGTTAAAGCAGTGCTCAGAATAAAGAAAGGACAGTTACGATAGTAAACGATTTATTATAAAGATTATGGGTAAGATTGACAGTTACATAAACTTAGACTTACATGTACCTTCTTACTCGTAGAAGGGCAAGACAGAGAAGTAGTTTGTCGCTTGCGTCTCTATAATCGGAGGACAACGGCAAGATCCTCTCGCAGAGTTAGTTTGTCGCTTGCGTCTCTATAATCGGAGGACAGCGGCAAGATCCTCTCGCAGAGTTGGTTTGGGTAATAGCGAAGGAATTCACAATCACAATTAACCCGTAGAGTGATACACGGTCCTATATCAGCTACCGAATCCACTCTTGAGTTCTTTTCACGGACGTATAACACAGCGGACTTTACCCGGATTAGACTCATACGACGATCGAAACCCAAGGGACTTAGTTCACAACTTGATGATTCGTTACTTAGTTCTCGAAGACTTGAAGTACGCGATTCGTGTATCGAAGTTGTCAGTATGACTGCTGGGAACGTAAGACTAAAAGCACGCGACTTTTAGATCGAACTTGTCGGTGTGACTGCCAGGAACGTAAGACAATTTACAGGGATGGCTCTGGGGTTTATATAGTTCCGCGGCCCCATGCTAGAGATAGGATTTACAATTTCTGACATGTCACGTTCCTGTAACTTTCTGACATGATACGTTCTTTTAACTTTCTGACATGACACGTTCCTTTACTGGAATCGGGTAACCGATGATATTGATACCTCGCGGTGAGTGCCTCAGATGACTAATGTATCCGCTTCGCTAAGAGTCTCGATGCGCGTTTCATCTCTTGCCCTCTTATGCACAGTTATTCTGTATACTACTTATCCTTATTTCTATGTATGTAGTCAGGCACTTTTGGGTTCTGCCTTATTGTCTGACTATATACAGGTTCTTCCACTGAGTGGGTCATACACTTATGAAATGACGATACATATATTTGTATTGCTAAAGTTATTATTTAATTCGCACACACGAGTGTATTCATGCTCCATGTTTTTGGATTTGACTTTGTTATTATTGTTGCTTTAACTATTGGGAGTACAAATAAATTCGTGTGGTAATAGAAATAAATTATGATTATCTTATAGCGGTCAAGTCTTCAATTACAATCTCAGTAATATCGAGCGTAGTTAATTTATCGACATTCTGTGAGCTCTTATCCTTCCATGTTAACACTTTAAGTATCTTGTGGTTTCTATCTTACCGACCGTAGCATAGTTACCATAGTTAGATCTAAACTCAAAAAGAATCGGTTATGCTCTGACTTGTAATTGAAGGTGTTAGACTGAAATATGTCGGGTAAAGTAGGCTGCGCCTAGCTAGGCGTTACATCAACAATTTTAAATTTCGGGATGTAACAGGAGTAAAGGAACAAATGTAAAACAGATAATGAAAATGGTGAAAAAATTCAAAACGACTACTTCTAGACAAAAATTGTATAATTTATTGTGTCATGTTAATTACGGAATTAAAATTTATGACGTTTCGAAACATATACCAGTTTTCTCATCAGACTAAATTGATCTAAAATATAAATAGAGATAAACAATAATAGTAATATATAAATTAGTTAACAAGACCATAGAAGCTCTAAAAAATTAAAAGTTGCTCACCATTAAAGTTAAGTTAAAAAAATTCAAACGGAGTTCAAAAACAATGATAGGCTGGAACTGTTGTGATTGCCCGTCCATATACAAAAAATTTAAAAACAAATTCTAGAATGAAAAAGATTGATGAGTCCATAATTTTGAGTATTGTTATAAAGAATTAGCCTGTAATTGAAAATAATAATATATGATTAAATGTTTCACATTAAAAAAACAACAGTTTTTAATAACTAATATTAAAAAAATTTCCCACATGATGGGTAAATTTTTATTTTATTTGGATATTATTTCTAATTTAGTTACAGGTAAAAGAATTTTTTCCTCTTATGTATTTTATTTCACTTCATATTTAACATAACCTCCAAAATGTAAGACATTTAATCATATATTATTATTTTTAATTACAGGCTAGTTCTTTATAAGAATACACAAAATTATGGACTCATAAATCTTTTTCATTATAGAATTTATTTTTTAATTTTTTTGCATATGGACGAGCAATCACAATAATTTCAACCTATCATTGTTTTTTAACTCCGTTTGAATTTTTTTAACTTAACTTTAATGCTGAGCAACTTTTAATTTTTCAGAGCTTCTATTGTCTTGTTAACTAATTTATGTATTACTATTATTGATTATCTCTATTTATTTTTTAGATGAGTTTTAATCTGATGAGGAAACTGGTAGATGTTTCGGAATGTCATACGTTTTAATTCCGTAATTAACATGACACAATAAATTATACAATTTTTATCTGGAAGTAGTCGTTTTGACTTTTGTCACCACTTTCATCTATATTATATTTCTAGACGTCAATCATAAGAAGGATTTAACATCACCTACTTTCTTCAATTTATTAAATAAGACTGAAGAATAAAAAGAGATGAAAGAACAAAAAGAAGGATTAATAGTAGAAGAGATAATTATAAGAGGAGAGAGGTGGAAGATAGTGGGGGTTAATGTGAACAGTGATATGCAGGAGAAATCAGAGGAGATGAGAGAACTGATGGAAGAAAATAAACAAGAGAATAGGCTTATAAAAGGAGGAGATTTTAATGCGAAAACAGGAGATAGAGGAGGAAGCGAATGGGGTGGAGAGCAAGGAAGAAACTCCAGAGACAAGATACTGAATGAGGAGGTGAAGATACTGTTAAAGAGCCTATAGGAGATGGGACGGTTTATCCTAAACGGAAGTATAGAGGGGGATAAGGAAGGGGAATATACACGTTCAAGAAGAAAGAGGGAGACAGTAATTGATTATGTTTTAGTGGACGATGAGGTAAGAGAGAAGGTTAGGAAGATAGATGTAGGGAATTATATAGATTCGGATCATTTTGCCATAATAGTGACATTAGAGGGGAAAAAGAGTAATAACAATAAGGCTAAAAAGGAAGCAAAAGTAAAAAGAGCAGTAAAAAAAGAAAGGGAAAGAACAGTTTAAGGAAAAGGTCAGGAATATAAAAATGGGGGAAGGAAATGTATACGAGGAAATGGAAATAATGATAGGAGAAATAAAAAGAGTATTAGAGTGCACAAGCAAAAAAGAAGTTAGTGAAGGAGGGAATACAAGTGGATGGAATGAGGAATGTATACAGAAGAAGAAGGAATTGAGAAAAGAATTAGGAAAATGGAGAAAAGGGACAAGTAGTGGTGAAAAATATAGGAGAAAAAAGAATATAATAAATAATATACTGAGTTATGTGATCAAAAAAAAAGAAGAGTAAACTAAAAGGTTTGAAGAAGAGGCGGAGACGGCTAGGACAGAAGAAGAGGTTTGGAAGGTAGTAAATGGAGAGAGAAGAACAAAGAAAATGGTATAGAAGAAAAGAGATATCAAAGGATTCTGATGGAGGTTTATTTAGGTTAATTTTCACGAATTTTGAAGAATGTCAGGGGATATTATTGGAATTTCGAAGATTTCAAGGCATTTGAAGGGATTCTATGAGATTTCAAAAAAAAAATTTAACGAAATTTAAAAAAATTTCCGAATAAGATAAAGGATATCAAGGGATTTCGAGAAATTTGAATATCTTTTAAAATATTTTAAGTGATTTCCAGAGATTCGGAAAGATTCTCATGGATTTAAAAGATTTCAATGAATTTTGAAGAGATTTCATAGATTTTGAAGGAAGCTCGTAATATTTGAAAATATTTCATGGAACTTCTATGCTTTTAATCGATCTTTAGAGATTTTAAGGGACTTCCGCGAATTTTGAAGGATTCTTATGGAATATCGAAGATTTAAAGCGATTTCACGTATTTCAAAAGATTTCACGGAATCAACATTGACAAAATGGCGGTGGTTGTTCTGAAAATATTCAGTCAATTTACTTGAAGAGAATTTTCATTTGTCTGAAAAACAAAAATTCACGTTTTTTGCCAAGGCGACACCAGATAAGAAAAAAGTCGAAGCAACAACATTTTTTGTCTAAAAAAGTCATCGAAAAATGTCTCTTCATATTTCTATGTCGCGTTGTTCTTCATATTTTTTGCGAAAATATGACATTTATTTCATTGAAATTTATTTGTTTCGAACAATATAATTTTATGGTGTCATAAAAAATGAAGATGAATATAATTTTGTAGTCTCAGCAACTTTTACATCCAACTTTTTCGAACGCTACTAACTTTTCATGCACTAACATAGGACCGACCATGGCCCCATCTTATTTTAGCACAGTGGAACGCATCTACGCATTTGCGTTTGCGTTCGAGCCTCCTCAACCTTTAACAACAGTGATGAAATTCGTATTGATGAACAAAATCTTAATCATTGTGTGTTACGAAGCAGAAGTTCACTTCTAATGGAAATCCAGTTACTAATACAGTTTTAGTTAATAATAGAATATGTCATTTATTTGAAGTTAATTTAGAACTTTTACTTTATTGAAACACTTTTTTTTTAAATATTTACTTTTTAGAATTATTTTAAAATTCTATTTTTCTTCAAAATTAATTCAAACTTATAATGCTTTTCAGACTTCTGTTTTATTTTTAAAAAATTTCCAAAGTATTTATTATTTTTCAAATTTTCTAGATCAGCAAAAATTATATGATTTTAGGTGTCTGAGTTTTTATGTTGAACGCTGAATTTTCAATTTTCCCCTTTCATAAGTTTTAATTTTGTAATTGAATTTGAAATATTTGAATTTTGAGAAGTATAATTAACGAATCAAAAGTTTTTTATTTTTAAACGATTAACATTTTTTTTAATAATTGAATTTTTTAAGGGTTTAATCATCATTTGTGGTCCACAATTACGTACTAGGCTTAAAACCGTTAGAATGGGATAAAAGAAACAGCGCTCTCAGGCATTCGGGAGCAAAACTAAATCACTTCGTACCTTCCCCCGACGTCTCGCTCTCATCTTTGAGCATCAATTCGCGCGCTGCATTGTCACCTCTATACCCATCTTCCATTTACGCAGTTACTAATAGCTGTGATCCACACACTTGAAATTTTCCGTCATACATACTGTCTTCTAAGACAGTGTGCATGCCTATAGTGCTGTGATAAAGTAAATCTTCATTGGACTTTTTTCGTGATGATTTCGTCGGAAATTTTCAAAAGTGTCATCCTCCATTCAGATCATGATTACCAAACAAGCCGAACTGGAAGGTCCCAGGAGTCGAAGTGGCAATAATAATCTCAACGAAAAGATAAGATTACGGTACTTGCGATTGAAAATCGACTCGAATTATTTAATAACTATTAGAGCGAGATGCAATAGAATCATCTTGCTGGGATCGAGCTGCGTACATAAAAGCACAAGAGTATCACATACTTCGCATAGTAGGGTAAAGTGAAAAAGTTCGTGACAAAATCGTACAACTTTTGACAGGGATGACCGAGAGGGATGATTTTTTTTATATTTACAGATTAATAACTACAGAATAGAGGAAAAATGCGGTGAAGCTAAAAATATATTTTTTTTACCTTGAAAATCTAGGTTAAATTTGACATTTTTTAAAAAAAAATCATATTGCCAACGGCCATACCACGCTGAAAACCCCAGTTCTCGTCAGATCACTGAAGTTAAGCAGCGTTGGACGCGGTTAGTACTTGGATGGGTGACCATTCAAGAATACTGACATGAGTGCTGTTGGCACATCGTGGGTGTGGTGAGCCCACACTTGTAGTTATTTATAACTACAAGAAAAACCTAAAAACACTACCCGAATCGGGTAGTGTCACGCCTACCCTGAAAGGGAAATGGTTTAATGGTATATATATATATATATTGGATACCATAGGCGCTCAGATATTACATTACATATGTTACACATATATATTCTAATAGATTTCATCATGCCGAATCAAAATGTGGGCTTTAAATCAGCCTAGGAGTTCCTGATTGTAAGAAAAATGCAATTGAATTATCTATTTTGAACCTCCATGGCATGAATGATTTCCACTAATGTAAATTTGACTATTTGCCCTAGTAGCAAGATAACTGCAGACTGGCGCAAGCTGGGCGCCAGAAAAAGCGTGCTGTTCTGGCACCAGAGTCTCGTATAGCAGATCCTGGCCCAGACTGGTCATGATATACACCAGACAAAATTAAAATAACGTAAAATGGTACTAAATAAGTTTCTGTAATATTTTTACACTATATTTCAGCCTTTTCTGGGAAAATATACTGCGGACACGTCACAACATTCCAAGAGACACACTGAAATATTAAAAACATAACCTGTTGTCGTATAAGCTTGCATGCTTGCAAGTTTGGTCATACTTGTGAATCGTTCAAATTTCCGATTGCTAGATTTTCGATTTCATTATTTATATTCTACATTAATTACTAGTGTTTAAACTAAATGCCAGAATCTGGTTCCTTTATTCGCCAGATTCTGTTTTTCGTCTGGTCTGGTCATTTCTCCCGCCAGTCTGGTCGACTAGAGGGAGCAGATGCTGAGCCAGACTCTGGCCTCTGTCATACAAGGTAGACGTTGCTACTAGGGTGACGTATTAAAGGGGTTTTGGAGTCGTCGAATTGGAATAAAAAGTAAAAATGTCAAAATTTAAAATGGAGGATCCAATATGGCGGACTAAAATTTTAAGACCGAGCTGATATGACTGAAAATTACATTAGGGGGGGGTTTCGGGTCGCTGCGCTGATTTCGAATCTAGAGTCAGAATTTCAAAATTCAAAATGAAGGATCCAATATGGCGTAATTTCATTGTGAGAATAGAAACGATTTAATTAAAAATCGCTAATTGAGAATTTTTCATGTCTTCGATTTCAAATATAAAGTAAAAATTCAAAAATGTTATGACTTGAATTTTCATTTTCATTTGAAATGTCTGATGCAATATTACATCAGACATTTGAAATTTTTGAATTTTCACTATAGATTTGAAATCGACGATCCAAAAAAACCCCAAGTAACGATTTTTGATAAAATCGGTTATATTCTCACAATTGCATTCCGCCATATTGTATCCTTTATTTTGAATTTTCAAATTTTGACTTTAGATTCGAAATCAGCTGTCCGAGACCCCCCCCCCTTCCAGAAATTTCAGGCATATTGGCTCGGTCTTACAATTTTAGTCCGCCATATTGGATCCTCCATTTTGAATTTTGACGTTTTTACTTTTTATTCCAATTCGACGACCACAAAACCCCTTTAATACGACAAATAGTCAAATTTACATTAGTGGAAATCACTCATGCCATAAAGGTTTAAAATAGATCATTCGATTGCATTTTTTTACAAACTGTAAGTCCTAGGCTGATTTAAAGCTCATATTTGGATTTGGCATGACGAAATCTATTAGAATATATGTGTAACATATGTAATATAATATCTGAGCGCCCATGGTATCCAATAGTACAACTTTTTCTTTCAAAAAGTGATTTGTTATTAAAAAAGTGACTTTTTTCAACAGCATTCATGGCACTTTGGCCAATTGGATATCAACAAAAGAGGATGATTTTACTCCAGCGGGGTTGTACTATCACGTAATGATAAATCGTTCTGTAACTATTCTGGAACAGCGTTATATGTGAAAAAGTATTTTTAGAACAATTTAGGAACAGGGCTACAGAGTAACAATGTTCTCTAATAGTGACGTAACACATATGTAACAGTGTTACAATGTAAATTTGTTCTGTAATCGTTCTGTAACAATTCTGGAACCCCGTTATATGTCAAAAAGTATTTTTAGAACCATTTAGGAACAGGGTTACAGAGGAACATTGTTCTGTAATAATGCCGTAACACATATGTAACAGTGTTACGATGTAAATTTGTTCTGTGAACGTTCTGTAACAATTCCATAACAGTGTTACAAGGATATGTAACAAACAAATGTTTTGTGTATTATTGCTGCACTTAGTTTATATTTTAAATAACACAATTTCACGCACGGTCCTCTATACATATAATCACACGCTTAAACCCGTTGAAAAATCGCACTCGCTGGGGATTCAAACCCTACCTAAACTACCTAACTGGAATATACCTAGCCGATGCCTTAGCCAATTGCGCTATCGAATAGCTTGAACGTTCATGACAAAATCTCGGTCATGCTTTTTCGCTGAAGAAGCCAGGGTAATTTCAGGAATATATTCATTATTTTTTGATTTTAGGCATTGTCCCCTATTGTCGGCGTATTCTTATCCAGTTCAAGTAACTGACTGCGCCTGACCGTCGGCACAACTCTGATCTAAGATCGTTACAGAACAGTATGCCCTTTATCTTCCATTTCTGTAACACGTGTGACATTCTACTGACGTAACAGTTCTATTACTCTGTTCTATATTAGTTACATCACAAAATTCTAGAACTGTTACATATCCTCACAGTAACAGCGTTACAGAACAATGTGACCTTTATGTTCCGTTCTTG
>CAKNYM010051057.1:257230-269317 GCA_932195095.1 Andricus curvator
CTCTGTTCTATATTAGTTACATCACAGAATTCTAGAGCTGTTGCGTACACTGAAAAAAAGGATTACTTGTACCAAGTGAAGTTTACTTGGCTGAAGTAAGTGAAAGTCCTGTTTATTTTCAAAGAAATATTTTTTTGAGGCAAATAAACATATGCACTTTGAATGAAAAAAATAATTCTTCCCAGCCAGAAAAATGTTAATATGATTAAGTTAACATTGTTTCATTCACAAAACGGCCTATTGGTCGGCGGGAAATATTTCTTTAAATCAAAGAAATATTAATTAAAGACAAAAATATGCATTTTAAACCAAATATGTGACTCATTGTTCCCAATGAATATGCCATGAATGGGAATGAATATTTCTTTGAGATGAGAATATGTGAATTTATGGAAAGAAATATGTTTTAAAGTCAAGCAAATATTTTATAGACGCACAAAACTATTTCTTCACATCAAATTTTTGAGTATTTGAAGCAAAAAAATATCCCACTGATTCAAACAAATATTTCTTTGGCCTAAACCATGCGCGAGTGCAATAAAGTAGTTCGTACTTGAAGTGTAGTACATATTTTCTTAAATGAACAAATTGATCCTACCAGCCTAAATTATAATGAACATTGTTATTATTATACATATCTAATTCAAACAACGCATAATAATTTAAAATCTTGATGAACCTGAAACAAAAAAATTCGATGAAAAATCCACCTCCAGCAGGAATCGAACTTGGGTCCGTCGAGTGCCCAGTCCACAGCGATGACCACGACGCTGTCGCAACATGGAAATTAGAAGTCGAAAAGCCGTATTTAACCCTCACCATAAATGCCAAAGAAATATTTCTTCAAATCAAAAACATGGATATTGAATTTAACAACATATTTCTTTGATCTAAAGAAGTATTGAATTGAAACAAATTATGCCAAATCATTGAATGTTTGATTTAGAAAAACAATTACTTCGTTGGAATAAATGTTTATTTGTTATGAATAATTTGATTCTAGTAAGCAAATGAAATATTTCCTTCAACTGGAGAAATAAATATTTATGTAAACACAATATCTTGTTCATCTAAATAAATGTTTCATTGGTATAATTGCATTAACTCTTTGTAACAAATGAATATATTTTTAATTTAATTTATATTCTTTTGAATCAAATAATTATTACTTAGGTTTGAATAAACTTAAAGACTTTATTCAAGTATGCACAATTAATTGATTCAAATGCGTCCGAATCAATTCAAAGAATCGAACTCATTGAATCAAATAAATATTTCTTTGAACGACTAATCAGATTTCAACGAATCTAGAACTTTGGAATCAAAGAAATGGTTTTCTTGAATGTAAGAAATATTTGTTTGAATCAAGAATAACTAGCCAAAGAATTCATTTCTTTGGATCATCAAAAGATATGTGTCTAGTTTAAATGAAAGTTACTACTATCAAAGAATATTTTCTTGATGCTAAAGAATAAGATTCAAGTAAATGCATTTTCTTGGTTCCAAAAATTCTTTTTTTCAGTGTATCCTTACAGTAACAGCGTTACAGAACAATGTGACCTTTCTGTTCCGTTCTTGGAACACGTGTAAAAATTCTAGTGACATAACAGTTCCATCACTCTGTTTTATATTAGTTACATCACAGAATTGTAGAACTGTTACGTATCCTGACAGTAACAGCGTTACAGAACAATGTGACCTTTATGTTCCGTTCTTGGAACACGTGTGACATTCTAGTGACATAACAGTTCCATCACTCTGTTCTATATTAGTTACATCACAGAATTCCAGAACTGTTACGTATCCTTACAGTAACAGCGTTACAGAACAGTGTGACCTTTATGTTCTGTAATTGTTATCGCACACAATTGTAACAATGTTATGTATAAATGTTCCCTTTTTGTTATGTAACATTTACAGAACGTTTCCGCTGGGATATCATTAGAAAAACTAAAACACGTTGTTACACAAACATTCGCCGCGTTTAACAAAGGCGAATCAAAACATCACCTGCGCGCGCTAAATCAGTTTACTAAATGGCATGCAGCGCCCGACCTGTCATAACGTGCCGGCGGCGGATAGAGCAAATAAAATAGAGTGTGACAGAAGCCGCCATACTAAAAGCGCGATTTTTAAAATTGTAAAATGGGTAGTTTGAGTAGAATTAATGTAGCTACTGTGATCGCTCGAATTGAAACAATAATTGACGTAGTAAGATATTACGTAAAAATTGTTTTAACCCCCCCTCCCCCCGAGGTAAGGTCATGTAGAGATTTTTTAAAAAACGCCTCCCCCTGGGGACCCTTACGTAATTAATTAATGGCCCCTTACACTATATATGCCAACACTGCAAGAAGCTGCAGTCAGATTACAGGTATTTTTTAGATTACCCAAAGAACTGCGCGTGCGATTGCAAGAATAATGACACAATGGAACGCTAGTACTTGCTTACAAATTTTAAACAAGTTTAAGCAAAATTCTAATCTACATTTATTTACGCAATTGTAAGTTACAATTATCTATATATCTTAACTTGTGATAAAATTAATGTTTTATTCTACAGGTATATGCCAACATTACTGATGAAGTCACATCATTTTTTGTTGAGATGGGAATAACGCAAGTGACAGTACAGCCAGAATTTTACAAGGTAGAAGAAGAATAATTTTAATAATAATAATCTTCATTAGAGAAGAGAGTCTCATTGAATATCAGTCAAATCATGGCAATGAATTTAAAACTATTATTGAAAAAGACAAACGATAAAAGAATAGTTATTTGTGATACAAGTGCGCAAAATAAGTGATTGTGCGCTAACCACCGACTCATGCTTCGAGCCGCAGGCAAATGATGCAATCACACGAGTTAGCAATCACATATGTGCACGTGTATCTCGAGCTATTTTTTGCAACACCCGTCCGAAAAAGTTGTGTTAGAAGGAGTTAAAGAAAAATAATAATTTTATATTGCATAGAGTGGATTTAAGGGCCCCCCCCCCCCCCCATCTGCTGCCCCAAAACGAAAAAATTAGTCAAGGTAGACGCCGAGCGCCTCGCCTGAAAGGAAGGGTTCCGTAGCCTATAAAGACGTTAATTTCAGTCTTAACAGAATCTTAAAACAAAAGATTTTTTTATTTTATAAACACATTTTTTTGAAAAAAAAATGTTTGGAAAAAAAAATTTTGAAACAAAATAATTGAAAAAAAATGGTTGAAAAAAACGTCGCATGCGCGAAAATCGTTCGCACACAGTCTGCTCAAATAAGGTCCTTTAGGCACAATTTAGAAGCATGAAAACGTCAACTTTTGAGGTGGGTGTTGCAAAAACTATTTTATCGTATTATGGGTATGGTTTATATCTTAGCGATTTAACTATGGGACAGAAATCTAGATATTGAAGTAGAGCATCCATAGATATTAAAAAGAAGATTTTACCTGACAATATCCAAGATATTAAAGGGCAGCATCTAAGATATTCAACAAATATTTTTTAGTTTTTCAAAAATTACCTGTAAAGCATGCCAATTTCTGTAAAATCGAAGAGGATTTTGCATCGCAGTCCTCTGTTTTTGATGTCTGAATCCTCGAGCATTGATAATAATACGCTGTTCAAGGCTAAAATAAGTGATGCCTGTAGCGCCACGTCCTAATTTTCTAAAGAAAATTACGATATCCATGTCCAGAAACACTTAATCCATTTTCCGCTAAAATTTTTAGCGCACTATGTAACCGAAAAACCACAACACACACGACGATTCCTCAAGATACGTTAAAATCTTTTGACGCCACGCCACACGTCAACAACACTGCTCCGATAAAATTTCGCTTTTTTAATATCTTTGATATTAACGGTTAATATCACACATTTTATTCTTTCAATATAAACAGAAATTGCCCTTTAATATCTTGTATATTGAATAGAATATATTAGATATTATACCGTAATATCTATATATTATGGTTAAATATCAAAGTTTTTAATATCTATTTTTCTCCGTATGTTCATGTGAAAGTTCTTGTTACTTTGCGACTTTTTCGAGGTTAATGTCTATTTTCATAAGAGTGCTGCACGTTCTGACAGTTTTTGTACACTGTTTGGGTCCGAAAATGTCATTCTCTGAGTTCATCTCGGAGGTAGAACGGATTGCTTAAGGGAATTTATTAGTCAGAAAACGGGATTCCATTTTTCAGCCGCACGGTTTAATATTTTTGTCTGATTTTTTGCATACGTCATCTAAGTATTATTTTGTTTTGCTGGACAAGCCGGATTTTGGATAAAATGTTTCTATTTTGTTTAATAATCAAAAATAAAGAACAATAGCAGTGACGCTCAGTGTTAGGTGTGTGTGTCATGAGATTCAGGCCTGTTACAAAAACTGAAATGATGAAAGCCTGGCTTGATTCAATTTTAATTAGCAGAATTAGTTTATGCACATAATTTCAAGAAAGTGAAAAAATATTCATGAAAATAGATTAATATTTGCAGTAGTGATAGGAATGTTAAAGTGCATACGAAAGTATAGCCAGATATACCATAGCGTTTCGAATCAAGCGGAATGAACGGCCTTTCATTGTTATGAGATTCAGGCCGGTTACAAAAACTGAAATTTGAAAGCATGGCTTGATTCAAGTTTAATCACCAGAATTAGTTTATTCATATAATTAGAAAAAAGTGAAAAAAATATTCCTGAAAATCAGTTACTATTTGCAGTAATAATGGAAATGTTACAGTACATATAAAAGTGTACCCTATTGAAAAAATCCTCGCGGATTTCCTCGTGTTTTCCTCGTTCGAAAATGACACGAGGATGTCCTCGAGGATATTTTCAATAGGGTAGCTATGCCGAAAAGTTGACACCTACTCCCTCAATCTGAATTATAACTAATCAATTAAAACCTACTGATTAAAAAGTCTTAGTAATTCGAAAAATAAATGATAAAAATAATGTATAATAATAATGTTGCAATGTTGCAATTTAATTATGATTAAATAATTTAAATCACTACATACCTTCGGCACTGCTTCCTGAAAGTCTTATAATAATCTAAAATTTCTGTTGAGCGCCAGGCCTGTCCTGGGCCACTTTAATTCTCAAAATACAATTTCAAAAAAAAAAAAAATACAATTTTAAAATCTCAAAAGAATTAAACTCTTCTCAGAGAACGCAGTGTACCGGCTTTTCGCACGGTCAGCTCAGATTCGGTAGTTGGGCGTGTTCCACAAATAAAGAGGGTTCAAGAATATCAATAAATGACAACTCAATATTTACACCAAATAGAACATGTAATTTATTTGATGCATGTTAACCAAAAAAAAGGAGAAATAACAAGCCCGATTTAACAAATGACCCTCTGCCGTATGACGGATCTCGACAAAATCTAATGGTTTTCTATCTTAAAAATTGGTCGAGGCTCAAATAATAATTTTCTCGACGTGTTAACAATGAGAAAAATCTTAAATCCTAACCTAAAATACTCGACCTAAACTAACCTTGAGTGGTTAGGCTTCTCTGCCCGGAACTCCATGCTAGGCAATTTCAAATAAATCTTAAGAGCGCTCAATTTTAACCTATAATCGAGCTAGGCCAACCCTCAGAGAAATTCAATTTAATCGCTTAAACAAAACTCAAAAACAACCATTCACAAATATTCCGTACGATTAGAACTGAAATTCTTTAACAAAATTCGATTGAAGAAAATTATCCATCATGTTGATTTCAGAAGTCTGGTCATTGGTGAAACATAACCTCAAAACAGACTATAGCCTAACTTCACTCAATTCGTAATGACCCATGACTGATCACAGCCTAATTTACTCAGTTAGTAATAGCCAAACTCAAATCTCTAGTTAAACTCAACATTACCCCAAAATAGCACATAACCTAGACCTCTATATTTCAACCATGATTTTAATAATTTGCTTCACGAAATCTCAAACCTTAACATCTTTAGTTTCTGGAGAAATTGGGCCCAGCTCGCCTAACTCTATCAACTCTAAATTCACTCAAATAATTACTACCCACGTGGCTTAATTATCTCAAAACAAACTAATGACCTCTACATAAATCAATATCACATTCCACGTTTGATCAATAATACACTCTAAATTCGGCAAATAACATATTTAAATTTTGATCAATAAATCACTTGAAATTCAGTAAATAGTACCCTCGAAATTCGGTAAATAGCCTATCAAAATTCCATCAATAGCATACATGAAATTTAGTACATAACATGCTCAAAGGTCAATCGAAAACATTTGAAACTCAGCACGTAACACATTCGAAATTCTATCAATAATACATTCGAAATTTACCAAGTAACATATTCCAAATTTGCATCAATATTACCTCCGAAATTCAACAAGTGACATATTCAAAATTCAATCACAATTATATTCGAAATTTATCAACACCATGTTTAAAATCCATTCACAATTATATTCGAAATTTATCAACACCATATTTAAAATTCATTCACAATTATATTCGGAATTTATCAACACCTTATTTAAAATTCATTCACAATTCTCGACGCTCAAAGTCTATACATTTCACTCATAATGAAGGGGGTGGGGCAAGGGGAAAGCTCTAGACTGAGTGATACTTGAAAGGAACTCGATACATTATTTCTCAACACTAGAAAATCGGGGTCCATCTTTTTATCGTTAAAACTTTGGAGCAAATCTCGACTGGGGGCTCAGTTCCAAAAAAAATTGCACATAAAATTCTATGTTAACACACGAAAAAGGGGTTCACTCAAGATTAAAGAAAAATGGATTTTGGGGTACAACTCAACTTGGGACCTCATTATGTGAGTACATGGGATAAACAGAAATGCTCAACAGGACATTGTTCAAAGTTATGCATTTTGGGGGCAACTCGACTGGGGGCTCAGTTCCGAGAAATTGCACATAAAATTCACATTCGGGAGAGACATTTCTGATATATTATTTATGAACACTTCACTGAAATGATTGTATAACAAGGAAAAGAAAAGGCCCAGTTAAAGAACCTCCGTCTCGACCGTGGGTAACGCCATTTTTTTTTTACAAAAGTACATTAAAATTCTAAAATTCCATTATTAATGACCACGTGTCGAGCGAAGTTTCCCTTTGCTCAATATTTAAGAGTTGGCCTTACCCGTGGTATTCTGGAGCGCCGACGATGGACTTCCTGATGATGGGGGGAGTTGTTGAGTGAATCTTCACCGCCTCTTGAAGGGAATTACTCGAGAACAAAAACGCGAGAAAGTGCAAATTACTGGTATACTCGACACGAGGAAAAAATACTCTCGACTGGACGCGGCTGCGGTCGGCAGAGAAGAACAAGCGCAGCGGCAACGGTACGGGACTCGGTCTCGGCGTTCCTTCTCCTCCTTCTGTCCGGCGTTGCTATTGGTGGTAAGGCCGCTGCGAAGACGGGGTGCAGGGTTTACATTCCAGGGCCGTATGAATAAGTGGAGCTCGGTACCCTGTTATTTTCGGTTTTCATCCTTCCTTCCTTCTATTATCGCCAGGATTGATCCAGTGTTGTTATTTCGACATCCTTACACTCCAATTCACCCATTAGATCACCTCCTGGAGCCCGAAATTACCCTGGCTGATCAAAGCAGGATTTGATTCGGTACCAATTGGTATCAGCCGACGTGAAGAGGGCATTGCGCATTGACATTCCCTAGTCATGTTGGGAATTGATGAAGAAATTTCTCATCGTGAAGTTTCCAAAAAGGTTCAACGCCAGGTAGATGAGTCGTTCCGGATTTTCCGCAACTTGTAACGTTGCTTCAAAACTGGCCGGCATCCTAACATGAATCCTTGCAGATGAGGATCCACAGCTCCTTTGAGTCTGGCAGACGATAGTAGATGGAAAAGGCGGGAGAATTCAAATGGCTTGAAATATGTGTCGGTGGAATCTAGTCGTTCTAAGAGTCTCGAGTGGCGTCCCATTCGAATCTCGAAGTCGAAAGAAGTCCCTCGATGTCCCTCGATGTCCCGACGAGTCCGAATCGTTACAGAAAATTAAAAGAAATAAACAGAATAAGTCCTTAAATTTATAAATCTTAAATCTAGCCCTAGTCATTGAGTTTCCGTACCGCAGCCGTGATTTCTGAACTTAAAAAATTAAATCTCTGAATTTACGAAAAATCTTTAAGGGGTTACACCAGTGTAAAAGTATGCATTTTTGGACATTTTTTTGGGGTTGAAGGAAAGGTATTATGAAAAAGCGCTTTGATGATATATTTAAGCATGTATTGAACTTTACAGGGAAATTTTTGCATTAAAAAATATTTCAAAATGGCGGCACTGGAGCCATTCTCCTGCAGATTTTTTTTTTGCGGCACGCAGTAGGACGACCGCAAATTTGAAGCTGGAACCAAAACAAATTTTTTTTCTTAATCTGCATAAGAATAGCTACAGAATGACGTATGGGATTTGAAAAATATTGTTTTTTGTAAAATTGACAAGTGTTTGAAGCAAAAATGTCATTTTTGGACGAAAAAAAGTCAAGTCATTTGTTTATAAAAATTGTTTAAATTAACTTATCGAAAAATCCGTACGTCATTCTCTTCAAAATGTTGTTTAAAATATGTGGTTCAAATTTGAAAAGAAAATATTGAAAATTGTTCGAGCTATGCTGCGTGCCGTTTTGAAAAAACGTGTTTTGAGAAAAACTCGTTTAAAGTTTTGAGTTGAATTTTAGACATCCACGAGCAACCAGATGTACTTTCCGAACAAGCACTGACGCTACACTAACCTACTTTTGTTCGAAAATTTTGTTTGAATTGTACACGAATCTTCTCTGGGGACATCTGTGAGTGTATCACAGAAGTTGAAAAGAGGGAACAGGGTATCTTCCGAGTAGATGTGTTCATACCGCCTGTAGCCGTATGAGAGACGCCCGACACGCCTCAGCAAAAACGTGACATTAAACAGAAAAAAAATGTTTTCACGTATTAAACCTTTTGCCCCATATTCTACAAGGTTTAAACTAAATTTTAAGCGAAAAAAAATCGATTTTCTAACAAATTTACACTGGTGTAACCCCTTAAATGTCAAATAAAAATTTGTCAATTCGAATTTTTGAGTTGCAAGCATTTTGCAACGTCACAATGTAGAAAAAATATGGTTAAAAATATGAGTGGTAAATATTCTATCCATATATAAACGGAAAAAATTATTATAATTTCTGTTGTTGAAACAGGAAACTGAATCCCTGAATCGCAGATTTTCATACCTTTGAATTCGGTATATATCACTTCGCGAGTTCACAAATTCGAATGCAAGTCCTGGAAAAATATTAAAATTGAAATGAAACACCGAATTCTGGTAATAACTCCACTCACTTTTATTGCAGTTAGGTCTTTTCAATGTTTATATAATTTTCACATAAACTGTTAAAATTGATGACAAATTATACTTTAAAAACCTCTGTCAACATTATTCTCATTTTCTAAGCGCTATATTCTACATATATTTGAAATGTGGTTCATCAAAAATAATTAATAAAAATTAAAATAACATTACCATGTATTTCGTTACATTTGCAATTTACAATTTCAGACAGGCCTGAGACACACTGTATTGTTAATAATTAATATTAACACTTCAATAACTGATACGTAGTATTTTCAAAGAATTCTGAAATATAAAATAGTAACATGGGTTTGGACGTTTTATGCCAAGCTCACCGAACTTTCTGCGGAGTTTTCAGAATTTTCACTTATTTTATGAATTTACGTATATTTTCTGTTACATTTACTGAACTTTTCGGTGAAATTGACATCTTTTAATTGTACAATCTAATCGAAACGTCCGTAAAGTGTACAGAAAGTATCCTTAAAGTGTTAAAATTACTGGAAATTCAGTGAACTGTGCGAAAAATTCGGTAAGCTTTATAAAAAAGCTATCTCTCCCTATTTTCACTAAAAATCCTGTCACTAAAAGAACCCTAGAGATCCTGGACTTTTTCCCCCCAAATTGGTATTTTTACTTTTTCTCGTAAACGATGAGAGATATCGCAGAAAAATAAGAGGCATTTTGAATAGAACTTTCATAGACCTGCAAACTTTTACGTTAACATTTTTTCTTATTTATCATCGATTGCGAGAACATGTAGAAGATTCTATCGTATAAAAAAAATCTCCTGGCCAAAAAACTTATTTCGCTTGCATAAAACTCACAAGATCCTTATCTTCTTAAACTTTATCTTGATCCTTGATCCTTGAACTTATCTTTATCGAAGTGAAAATTCAAAAACAATTATGCGTATTCATGTATAATTTAATCTTTTACAACATGATCAACATTTTTCTCATAAATGACTGAACGGATTTTAATGATTTTTACGTTGAAATTTTTGTTTAAAACCGTGCATTCCCGAAATCTTTCTTTCGAATATAAAAACATTAAATTTTTTATATTAATTGTTTATAAACAAATTCAACTTGGTTTGTTTAAAAATTTGTATTTAAAAACGTAAATTCCAGAAATCTTTCTTCCGAAAATAAAAACATTGAATTTGTTTCAAAACATATCAATTGTTTATAAACAAATTAAACTTTATTTAAAAGAATAGTAATTACTATCCTTTTGAATAGACTGACGCACAAAATGCTCTGAGCGCTCGCGCGTCGTACTGAAACACTTACATCACGTGAAATAATAGAAATTACTTGGGATTTCTTTCGCATTTCTCTGCAGAAAAAATGTGGAATTATGCGCAAACAAATTTTTTCTTGTAAGATAACAAAAGCACGATTTGCTTATAAACAATTGGTAATTTTTTAGGCAAATTCATTGTTTCTATATTCAGAAAGAAGATTTCTGATATGTACGTTTTTAAACAAAAATTTTAACGTAAGAATCGTCAAAAACCGTTAAGTCGTTCACGAGAAAAATTTTGATCATGTTGTAACATCAAATTTCCATTGTTAATAACTTCTTCAACACATTTTTTTTCGCTACCAAAACCTGGGGAAATATGTTTGATTATAAGGGCTAATAAAGAATTCATTCTACAGTAAAAAAAAACAAATTTCGATTTATGGTGGCCTATTTGGGAAACTTTCACCTAAACCAAAAATTCAAACTCGAATAAAAAAAATGGTAACTGAAAAATCCAATCAATGCTGATTTTGACTATGCTAGATCAATACTACGATGCTACATAGGTCACTTTTTTTGGCTCCGCAACCGTTTTTGTTGTGAACGTGTGTTATTAAATTAAATTTTATATTTAATTTTCATTTCAGTTTTAATTTACTACAATTATAAATTATTATATAATTTTTCAATGCTGCTTTTAATTTCCATTTAATTTAGTTTTAAATTTGAAATAATATTATTTTAATTAAAATAGATCATTTGTTAGTGGTCAGGAGACTGTGCAATTTTTCCACCTACGATGTAACAGTAAAGTGGGAACTACCGTATCGCTGTAACCGAAATGTCAGTGTTTTCTTGTATTATACATATTTTGATGTAGTTGTTGACTATCACTAAATAATTTATTATGATCAGTATTTTTTGTGTTTCAGATGAGGTCGAATACAACTAAAATGGACTGCCTCATTAGTTGCCATGGAGAACGCTGTAAATTATCACAGTGTTGTACAAAGGAAAGATTACCATTTGGTCATGTTGATGATAATCCACCAATGGATACATTAGAAGATTACTATCATGCCAATCCTTTTGAATTAGAGTCAAAATAACTGTTGGCGTTATAATAATAACTTCATATATAACTTCATGTATAACTTCAATAACTTCAATAACTTCAATAATAACCTTCATCTCCAACTGTCCCGTCTGCCGCGTAAGATCATCCGCGGCTAGAGACCTGACTCCAAGGAACAGTGTTGCCCGATGTTATCTCGCGTGAATTTCCCGCTTTTGCTTACCTTCCAGGGCAGAAGGTGCAGAAGCGGATGACGTACACGTTCCAGTTGCGTCGGGATTGGTTGCTTTAAGGAACCATGATCGTAGCTTCCGGAGCCTACAACTTCTCACATAAAAAAAAAAAATAATAGGGATGTGGTGACCCCATCGCTCGAGAGCTCCGGCTCTTGCAGTCAGCCACGTTGCT
>CAKNYM010051058.1:0-28514 GCA_932195095.1 Andricus curvator
ATTTCATCCGGACGATTTTCCAAAGCAACCAGATAGAATCCGGATGACAAAAACCGGATGACGTACCGGACAATACCGAACAAATTACTGAATCCGGAATTTCTAGCAGAGATGACTTCTACCAAACGCCGTCGCCGAGCGAACACACCCGATATCCGAACTGCATTTTCGGAGCGAGTGACATTCGGTGTTATGTTTGCCGTGTTACATAAGTTTTTGATTAGTTTAAACCACTTGTTGATATTTTGAACATGTATGGAGAGTGGAAAAAAAGTAGAGAACATGATGGAGAGTGGATTTGATTTTCAAAGTCAATTTGGATGCTTCCAACAAACTAAGAACAAAGGCTTCACTCAGCAATTAGTGCATATTCTCAACATTCTTGACTGAAAACGTGCTCCAAATTTCGTAGTTCGTTGATACAGAAACAAGACTTGCAGGATTTGTGACATGCATTCATATCGTTTCCTGAATTTTCCAGTGTTGAAACTGTTTCAATTCATCTGTGCAGTGACGCCTTTTCCTTAGCCGCTCGTTCTCAAATTACACTAAAACCTGGATTTAGAAACCTCGGATTTACTATATTCCTAGAGCTGATGTCACCCGCAATTTCATCAGTTTGGGAACAATTTTTGGATGCTACGCGCAGTTGAGACTCGCCCAAGCACTAGACTAATTGTATGTACACTGGAATATGTGTAGAAAGTCCAAAAAACGTTGGTGTGCCACGATTCCGAATTGGATGCTTGGAGGACCTGCACCGTAGAACGTACAGCAATCTTTGCAGTAGCCATCCTTTTGGTACAGGCTAGAGCAAAGGCACCTGAGCTCCAAAATAACTTACCTAGGTAATTGTATTTCCTAACCATTTCCAGCTGATTTCCATGCAAAGTGAAATTCGGAATCAAAGGCTACTTTTCCTTATGGAAGACCATGGTTCTCGTTTTGAATGTATTGACCTCCAGATTATGGATTTTACAATATTGAGCAAGAGCATTAATTTATCTCTAAACATCTATACGAGAGTCAGCAAGCAATACGATTTGATCAACATAGGCCAGTAGAATAACCTTAATCAAATGATTTCCCTTCCGTCTTTAACTGAGCACGAAGTCTTCCAGATCATTAATTGTCAAAGTAAATAAGGCCGGACTGGGAGGCTAACCTTAGGGAACACCGCAATTCATGTAAATGGGAAATGTGAGGCCCTCCGGCGTACGAATAGACAACCGAGCTGCTTCACGCAGATTGTTCGCTACTTTGATACATTTTTTACTGACAGCTAAACCCAATAATTTACTCCTCAGCGAATCGTGGCTTGCAGAAGGAAAGCCTCTCTCAAAATTCACGAAACAAACAAAGACTTTACGTCGAAGGTTGGAGAGGTGTATCCGAATTATAGAAATTAAAACATAGATGTGACACCTACAACCTCTGACAGCCCTAAATCCTGCCTGGAATTCAGGCAAACACTGTAAGTCATTTATTCACTCCACCAGTAGGTCAACCACTGATCGCGTTATAATTCCCTCAGGTCTCATTGAGTGGGCCTCAAGGTCTTTTTTCCTGAGCCTCACTAATTTCAGAAACTGGCATAAAACATGCAGGGATGTTTAACCATCTCTGCCGCATTTCCTGCACTCTGTCGTGGGATTGTACCCCATTTTGTGCATGTGATAGTTTAGGTGGTTTGGCCTTGTAAGCATCTGAACCTTGGCTTTATGTCTTTCGTGGGTGATCCCAGGATTTCCCTAGCTCTATCTATCTTTTACATATAACCCAGGATGGCTTTTGGCTCTCGGCAACCCTGGGTTCATTTCCAGCATTCGCAGTACTTCGTCCGGATTCTGCTTTTGATGGTCATCCCGATGCAGCTAGATCCTAGTCCCAGTACCGGTTCCGGTCTTATGTAGTCACTTGCTGCGCCGCTTTTCTCCAAGTGGTCCACTTTTTTAACTACCTTGATCCCTGTCTGACCAGGATCCTATATTAAGGTCACGTTCTTGTTTTCTGTAGGTTGGTTCAATGCCATGGTACATGGTACATGGCACAGGTACGCATTCCCAAACCAGCTCCAAAGTTATGCCTGGATTTCGAACTGCAGTTAATGTCGCTTGGCCTTTCAAACAGATTGTAATCCGCCTACCCCCAGCGTTTGCCTCTATTGATGTTTCAGCGGTGCGGAGGATAGCCAGGTTCTCTGTCTGTAAGAAGTGGCATGTCGCCCAAGAGGCATCCCTATCCCCCTCCTTCCTGCGCTGTCATAGTTTCCCGTTCCTGACCCTCCACTCTTTTGGAGCCGACTGTGTACCTGATTTTCCTTCGGGAAAGCGGGTTACCATTTGCTTTCCACATACCCCTGCTTGGGATGTAGACGTGGAAAGTCTTGGTGAAGCTGAAGCTTCTTATTGTTTTATCTTGCCTCATTTCTAGAATTAATAATTTGCTGATGTCACTTGGGAACCAAGTGCGTCTAGTCCCCCAAGTCCATCTATTTGCTCATGCCAGGCGGCCAATCGCGCAAGTCGCCCTCCTAAAAGCTAGCTAGACAGTAGAGTCAAACAAATATTTTAGCCCCCAGACCCCACGTCAAACCAAAGGCTCTTCTGCACATCAAAAATGGCATGACAAACTTCCTGCATTGGGTCTCAAGATGCTTCGTCCAGTTCAGCTTGCTATCTTGGATCATCCCCAGATAGTTGAATAAGTATGAGATCGTGAGCCTCCTACCACGCAATGCAGGGGCGCTTACTTTCGACACTTTGTACTTTCTCGTAAAAATCCCCAGGCTGCTTTTTCCAGATTTAACGAGAGCCCTGAGCTGTGGTACTAAAGCTCTACGATGCGCAGCGTCATCCTTATATGACGCATCAACATTTCCAGATGAGCCCTTCTGATTATGATTAAAAAGTCATCCGCGTATCCCTGGGTATAATACCCTTCATGATTGAATCTACAGTGTAGCATGATTTGTATTCGGATTACTAGCTTGTCTCGAATGCGGCACCTCGAAGCCGCTTGACCCTCTATGGTCGCCTTCTTAGAATTTAAAAGAGCAATACAGACTCAAGTTAACATGGTTTATGTCATATTTTGATAATACATTATGGAAAGAAAGCAAAATATAGTTTGTAGAAATGTTTCTTTACTTTTCGAAATCCACCTAACATCTTAATACATACTTGCGAAAGAAGGCTTAAGCTGTTACGAAACGTATGGTCTTGAAAACATTTTTGTCACGTCATGACTCGCCGTAGCGAACCACTGCCAAAAAAGCAAAACTAATATCAAATACCCATCCACGACAAAGAGTCTGCCATGGAGGACAAAATATGAATAAAAAATATCGTTTTCGGGAATTATTTATATTTGTAGCATAAACTACTTTTAACAGTGAAAGTGAAATATCGTTGCTAATTTATGACTGACCTTGACCAAACTTTGTGGGTAGGATAGAATTCATCAAAGTTACGAAAATTGCGTCAGTTTGAAAAATATTTACTGAAAATGGAAGAAATGAACTATAACGCAATTTGATGGAAAGAACGCTTGAAAAAAGTCGTCTTAAATCTAAAGTCGTCTACTAGAAGGTTATAAAACATTTATATTCACATGTTATTTTACTATTTCACATATCAATCATTAATTTGCAATTGTATCCGTTGTGAAAATAGAAACTAAACACGTGATTTTGAAACGCGGACCAAGGTACAGCTTACAGGCCTTTATCAAATTACCTCAAACTTTTTCTTCAAAAAGATATCTAAAATCAATCAACCGATTTCAAAGAAACTTTACATGAATATATTATATAAGGTGCACATATGCCTCTTGTTCAGGAAAAAGTAATTCATGCAAATATTGCAGAATTATGTTTTCATTCAGATATGGAAAGATTCAGATTTTTCAAAGTATGTGACTAGCAGACCGAAAACTGACTTTTTACTATTAATGATATGCAGAAATATATTTCCTATGTATGTCGTTGAAGGGTGAATTTATTTGAAATCAAACAGGCCGTGTATGCTCAATTCAATTAATCATTTCTGGACAAAATATGTCGTTTTGCATTTCTTTCCAGTTTCCCAACTTCTTCTAATGACATATGGCATACATACTATGTAAATTAATCTTCACCTTATTTTTGATCGAAAGATAACATGTTGTATATGATGGCGTCATAATTCGCAAGTGTTTTTCAGTTACAGTCTAGGAGGAATATATTTATGAAACACGAATAATTAAGAAGGACAAATAAGATAGTGGCTACTATTATATAAACCATGAGTATGCCGTGATCTATTCTGTATCTCAAAAACAATGTGCTATCGTTTGTCCAAAACTGACTCTTCGTTCGTTACTCTATTCGCAAGTTGATTTCGAAGAATTCAGTGAAATTAAACAATTTATATTAAAACTTATTTGAAGAAACTTGAATATACTTGGATTTGATAAGAATTAAAATATTGACCGTGCATAGCCCTAAAAAAGTAGCAAGTAGAGTGACAACGCTGTCTTCATTTCAAAGAAAATGAGGGCTGTAATTGCTGTTCTTTGTTTCATTGTAGTGGCATTCCCTAATCCTATTGGTAAGCATAATAATATTTATAATTTAAAATGCATTTTTAATTTCACTATATTTTCTCCTTGTTTCCAATTCTGAGTAACCGTATTCTTCAAACCAAACATATTTTAAAAAGACTCGAATTTTTGCTAATATTTTGTGAAATCCTATAAAATAAAACAAGAAATTCTTTAAAATCTTTCAGATTTTTTTTACGCATCTGAAATATTAAAAAATCTTGTTTAATTTTCTTAAGAATCTTATAAAAATTATATGTAAATAAATTCAAAAAACAAACTGACAACACTTATTTTCTTTTTCTCAATTCTCAGAATTTAATTTCAGCTCGAATTTAAGTGTTCAAAAACTTTTAACAAATAAATAGTTATTCGAAATTTTCTATAGTATTATTATGAATATTATTTTGTATTCTTTATGGTATTAAAAACAAGTTTTAAATTGCTGAATTCATGTAGTACTTACATTTAGCAACTTAAATATCTGTGTGACTGAAAAAAATATTGAAAAAGCGTTCAGCGTGAAATCAAAATATTATTTTATAAATTTCTAGACAATACTTTTCAAATATCACCCTCTTAAGTCTGTTTTGCAGGGTTCCAAAAAACCCTATATTCATTATTTATTATTAATTTTGATAATATTTTCTTTGAATAATGCTAGAAAGTTGCGTTTTTCCCCCGAAATTTGCCACTTATTGTCAACTCTTCACTGAGCAAGGTGATAATTAAAGGGCCATCCACTGAATACGTTATCCATTTTGCAGGAACTCCCCCCCCCCCCGTGATACTTTTTCCATTGTTTTAACACGGAGAATGATATTTCGACAGACTCTCCCCCACCCCTAAACATATCGCGTATTTTGTGAATGACCCCTAATGCAAGTTAACGAGCGAAATGTTTGAACAATTTATTATTATTTTCTTTGGAGGATGCTAAAAAGGTGCGGATTTTTATTCAATTTTTTACTTTTCTTTTACTTTTACTTATGAAAAAATAATATGAAATACTAAATTATGTGAAAATGATCTACCAACTACTTCAGTGCGTTTACCGACATCTTCTTGGACAGATTTTGATTTTCTTTCTTTAATGTAAGAACCAGATTTCTTTGTAAACTAAAAATTATGATTCAGTACATTATTTCATTAATTAATCCAATAATTAATTTCCTACTCATATTTTCTTTTTGCAGAATCAATGCTTGGCTTTTTAAAGAAAGGCCCCCCACCGCCTGAACACCAAATAACAGAAGCCATGTTCGTTAAGCCCCCATATCTTTCTGCTCGTTTTTACCTGAGTTCTAAATATAGAAAAGATTACGGAATTAGAAGTATAAATCACGGTATTGTGAGAGTAGGAATACAGAAGGAAATGGGTGCCGAGTATGTCATTGGTTTTATGGAAGAAATAAAAATTGGAGAATGGGATTTATGTCCATTCGTTCATACTATACCAGAGCTTGGATTCAATACTAGAAGAATTAAAATACGCGTCGATGGCAACTATGCCTTTAAGTATATTCCACTGCCCGAGACGGATGCTCTGGATGCTGTTTTCTTCAAGCCGTACAATCCACAACTCATTCGTATTTTCGATATAGACTACCAAAGTCTATCTAAGCCCCTTGAACTGGCCTTCCCAGTACCGGCCACAAAGCCGGCCACCCCATCTCGAGCTTCGTCAAGTCAGGCCTCGATCTCAAGAGGCCAGGCCGGGCCCCGCCAAATGCTGCCGCGAAGGTTCGTAAGCAAATAGGGGTGCAAACGCGTGACTTCCGAATTGGGCGCCCCACGCCCCTAGCTTCGCCACTCGAGAGCGTCAAAGAAGCTAAAGCCGGCACTGCGCCGCCCATCGCTGATTCAAAAATATGGTTCAACCCTGCGGCCTATCCTGTTTGATTTTAAAACAAAATCTAAACAATAACTCTCAATATATATCATGTATCTACATTTTTGTGTTTTTTCATCATTTTAATTTCTGTATCTATAAATGTATTTATATTGCAACTTGTTTCCTCGATCACGCAGAATGAAATAAAAGGTCCCAGGATATAAGTTAAACATTTCGGAAATGCGTTTTATTGGTCCAAAATAATGTAAAAGATTATGGTCCGCTTCGACTTACAAGTGGGAAAAAATCATTGTTTGTTATTTTTTTTTGTAAAGTGATTACTTCTCTTTGCCTGTTCTTTTCACAACTTAATGAGGATAAGTAATTTCTCGAAAGTACTATCTTCCTTTTTATAGATTAAAAAAATTGTATATTACATCACAAGTAGGGTTAGGCATGTCTTTACCGCGGGAAGGTCAATGTTCGCAGGACGAGCAGTAAACATTGAATTCCGCGTGAAGCCGTATGTTACTTTGCGAGTGATGTAAGATATTGTTTTTGAAACCACCATCTTATGAGATTGTAGAATCCCCAGAAAAGTTAGTGTTAGGTAGCCCTTTATCGAAATGATGGAGAACGTCTTATGAAGTAATGTTTTTTGATAATAAGGATCATCCCTGACCGAACATTCCTCTGTTTAATTTTCTCTATCTGTTAAATTTCTCGAAGGCCAGCTCATATTTATCCTTAGATTTTTGGGGTAGTAAATCTTGCTTTGCTTCTTTGACTTATTCGTTTATGTTGAGGGGTGGAATTTTGGTTGTTTTTCCATGACTTTCAGTGTACGAAGATTTATATTTATAACACTTTGAGGCGTAATTACTAATAATTGAAGATTTTACGGAATCTATTGTTGTAGATGAAAACATACGATTGATGTGGGAACCATCTGTCATTATTGAAATTCATTGTGCCTTATTCAGTGGCCATTTGTGGAACTAATAAACTGACTTGCGGTGGAGTTTAGAACTAATTAACTGCCGCATACCTGGACCGTATGGTGAAGGGCTATCTAACAGTCAATTTTCTGGGGGCGTGATATGTTCATAACATGGTGGTTTTGAATAAAAGGATTTTACTCGGAAGCTGTTGCCTCTTTCAAGATGTTTTTTTCGTGGTTTGATAGACCCCTTATGTCCAGGGAACCTTTAAATGTAAAACAAAATTTGTAGATAGACTTAAGTTTATTGTGGTTTATATTATATTTTGATCATGATGATCAATCTGACATCTCTCAATACTGCCAAATACAGTTTAAAAAAGTAGAAAGAAATATTAAATACCCATTTACGAGAAAAAAATCTGCCACGGAGGATGAAATACGAATAAAAAAAAAATCGCTGCTGGGAATTATTTATATCTGCAACATAAAGTATTGTTAAAAGTAGAAGTGAAATATCATTGCCAATTTATAATACAGCTTAATCAAACTTTGTGCGTACGATAGAATCCACCAAAGTACAAAAATTTTGTAAGTTTGAAAGATATTCACTAAAAATGGAAAAAATGAGCTTTCATATCATTTATTAAAAAGAACGCTTGAAAAAAGTCGTCTGAAGGCTACAATTTTACTCCATACAAATACCAAAGAGTTAGGTTTGCACTCAGATATGGAAATATCAAAATTGTTTAAAATATGTGACTGGCTCCGAAGAAAGAACTTATAGTACCTAAATGTCACGTTTTCAATAAAAAAAAATTACTGTCTTCAGGCTAAAAAAATTGTGTTGGCTACACGGAGAAAAATGAAAGGTAAGTTTGGCCATCTAGACGTGCAGACATACTATATTGCAGGGTCAACTATAGGACAGCCCTTGAAGATGGCTAAAGCGACTATCTCTAGAAGGTTAAAACAAGAGGTTCAAATCGATCATCTCAGGGTGGCTTCCCATTGCAACGTCAATCTTTGCGCAAAATGCAAAACGTCAAATCACTAGACATTTCAGCCAATGATATTTTCCTAGTAATCCACAGAAAGACTGGCATTGGCTGAAGCGTTTAGTAATTTGACGTTTTGCGTTTTGCACTAAGTTTGATGCTGCCATGGGACTCCACCTTCAGAGTGTCGACTTGGTCATCTCGGACGGTCGACTCAAGCGTCATAGTGAGGCGAACCGATCATCACAGATGGCGAAATTGATTATTATAAAGGGTCGAATCGCATATCATAGATTTACCGATACCCCACATTGTCGATCTCCCTTCCCTCCTCTCCTTCCTAGCCCTGTCGTACAAAATTCTCTTCACATCCTTTTCCTTTCTCGTTGAATCGTGATCGATGAAAACTCCCTTATCCTTTATCCTATTTTTGTTTCGCACTGCCCCCAACTTTTCTTTTCAGCTCTTCAACTCCACAACCGTCACTTCCTTCTTCTTTCTCCACTCCAACTTAACTTTCCGTATCATGCCTTTAACCCACCCTATGCTCAGTAGCAGCCTGCCTTCTCTTTTATGTCCATTCTCAACTGCATTGCACTTATCCTTTCCCTATCCGCCCTCTCCTCCTTTCCATTCCTACGCTCTCCGACTCTCTCTCTTCTAACATATTCTCTACCCTCTCCCAAATACCTTTAATCTCTCTCCCCCATCCCCGTCACCTACTTCCATTTCCGCCCTGCCCTCCACCTTTTCAAGCGTTTTTCCTGTCCTTTCCTTCCACACCTTTTATCTCCTTTTCCATCTGCTTTATTTTAACTTCTTTTTCTTTCCTTACCCTCTCTAATCCTTCTACTCTCTCTCTCAGCTCCTTCACCTCCTTTTCCCATTTCTCATCTCTGATGAGAAATCCTCCTTCTCCGACTTCCCCTCCATCTGGTGGGAGGGGGGGGGGGGTGCATTAGTGTTCTCCCGCTTTTTTTAAACGGACTCTCTACCTCACTTTTCTCCGGACTCTCTTGGCTGTCTCTCTTCCTCTTCAAGAGATCCTTCCCGTCACTTGCGCTAGACGCTCTCGCCCTTACCTTCTCGCTTCCTTCGTTCCCACTGTTCCGCCTTCTCCCTATCCCCGGCGCACCGCTCGACACCGGACCACGGAGGAAAATTTATTATCTACTATAATTGAAGTGCGAATGGGAAGAAGTCCGATTTGATCTGGAATTTGTCTGGCTGAAAACACGGAATCCGGAACAAGTCCGAATCAATCTGGATTAACTGAATTTTGCCATATACTTCCCTTTCATTGATAAGAAAACATTTGCTTATTGTTGAAATAAACAGCATTTGAGTAAGAACAATCTTTGCTGATAATGTGAGCTTCACCTCAAAAAATAAAATTAGCTTCACATTTCAATCATACTTTCCAAGACATTGAATTCAAAGCCCGCTACCGTAACCCACTCTTCCCTAGTTATTGTACAACATTTCAGTGACAAATGTCACATAAATATCTGAGGTTGAAATAGAAAAAATAAATATGACTCGGGGCACCAAGAATTTTCGGTCCGATACGGGTCGTTTCTCACAAGCGCTAAAAATTTTCTTGGTTAGTGTGCGTCAAATAGATTAAAAATGCGTTTCTCATATGTAAACTACTGATATAAGATTGTAATTCAAAGAAAAGACGACAAATCTGGTGCTCTGCTTCGCAGTACCACCTTTTTTTATTTTCCCGTGCAGACATTGGAGGTCTGAAAAAGGGGTTAAATTAAGCCTTTGTTCAGTCCTACAAGTGGGAAAAATATACTGACGTGCCTTTTTGGAGGACTGAAAAAGTGCTTGAATCCAATATAAATTAAGTGCTGTACAGGTCGTCCTAAAACCTATTAAGACCAACATTTAAAGGTCTAAAACAGGACTAAGATTTTGACTCTGAAATACAATCCAAGATGGTCTAATCCGTCAGACCGTATAAAAGACGGACATTACCGGATACTATCCGGATTCATCGAGTCCGTCAGACCGCATGAAGAACAAACATGGCCGGATACAAGCCGGATTGATTGAATCCGTCAGACCGTAAAACTTTCGGATTCTACCGAACAATATTCAGATATTTTTTTTCGTGATATTTCATCCGGACGATTTTAAAACACAACCGGATAAAATCCGGATGACAAAAACCGGCGGAAGTCCCGGAAAATACCGGACAAATTTCGGAATCCGGAATTTGTCCGCAATTTCTGGCAGGTATGACTTCTACCAAACGCCTTCAGCGAGCGAATACACCCGATAACCTAATCGCATTTTCGGAGCGAGTGATATTCAATGTCATGTTTGCCGTGTTACACAAATTTTTGATTGGTTTGAACCACTTGTTGATATTTCGAACATGTATGGAGACTGGAGAAAAAGTAGAGAACATGGTGGAGAGTGGAATTGATTTTCAACGTCAATTTCTGCATTTTCCCGTGTTAAAACTGTTATAATTCAGCTGTGCACTGACGCCGTTTCCTTAGCCGCTCGTTCTCAAATTACACTGGAACCTGGAATTAGAAACCTCGGATTTACTATATTCGTCGAACTGATGTCCCCCGCAGTTCCGTGATAATACCAGAAGTAGGGCCAAAAAGGGGTGGCGGTGCTCAGTCAAGCGTGACACTAATATCACGGAACGTTCCAGGAACGTGCTTGGAACGTCCCGCGGGAACTTTGGAAACGTTTCAGCCACGTCCCCGGAATGTGTAAAATGCTTACCCCTTTGGAACGTTCCAGAAACGTCCCACTGGGACCTAATGGGGACTTACAGTTATATCAAAACTAATATCACCTATTTTCAACTATCTCTTACGGTTTACAAGATATTTGTTGTTGAAAATAGTAATAACGTTGAGTCCCATTCAGGTGCCAGTGGATACGCCGGTAGCCATTCTGGCTACCCAGTCGGCACAAAACCATGAACATCCCAAAAACGTCCTTGGGACGTTCCTAGAACGTCCAGTGAAAGTCCGAACAACGTCTTTAAGACGTCCAATGTCCTTAGGATGTCCTAGAGACATCTTGAAGCCATAGTACGTTCTCGGGACATATTTTGTACTGACAATAGACGTTTTACAAGCATCCCTAGGATGTCTAAAAAACATGTTCCAAAAGACGTCTTAGGGATGTCCCGAAATCATCTCTAGGACATCCTTAAGTTTTTTGCCCACTGGATACCGGCGTTTCGTCCAGATTCATTTAAGTGAATTCGTCAGTGTTCTTATGTACAGGTATCCGGAGAATACGCGCAATGCACTAGGTTGTAAGAAGGTGAACATTTAACGTAACGAAGTCTACATTACTTTCCTTCACACTGCATGCACAGAAAAGACAAAAGTGAATTTTTGTTGCAAATAATTTTCATGTGTAGAAAATCTTATTATATTTACCATGGGTAACTGTAACTGTGTACGGGTTATTGTATTTAATTATTTGCGCCATCGTTGAGCGACACCTATCTTAAATTTCCGAATCACTAACTGGGACGAGACAAAGGATGGCAGTTTGTACTCGACCGTCAACTAATAAACATATTTTTGTTTGATACCGAACTCGAGTTGAGTTTATTCTGCTCGCCTCTCCCCCTTGTAGATGCTACACATCTAGATGAAGTTGAATTTTTTTGCATCGAAACAAAACAAGATTTAACAGAGTTGGCATGGTAACCATTTCCCATATGGTCATTTTTGTTGCAGGTATATATTAGTCTAAAAGCGCTGTGAAGATTACATTTTGTTTGTTTCTGTGTTGGTTTCGCAAGTTACTCATTATCATACATAAATATTACCAAATACCTACATTGATGACCCGGATGTGTTATTGGTTCGGCAATCAGTGTGACGTCGCATGAAGCTCAGTTGATTTTTACGTTTCTCTCTGCCACCTGGCACTCTGGCTGTATTGATTCCTATATTTATTATTGATAGCCAGGTATGCCAAATGGTTGCTTTTGGAGTTTGACTTACGAAATTTTCCATCGGCAAGGGACGTCAATTAAACACACACAATTTTTTCTTTAAAAAAACCGTAAGTTTTCTTTTTATTAATTTGCCCATAAACACTGCTATGTACTTCGGCATATATACATAGACATACAGTTATCTAGAAATACCACAAGCGCCATTTGATCTCTATTCTAAACTCGGCGTTGAGCATCACTTGCGTCTACAATTGAGATAAAATAACAACACTTGTTTATTTAAAAATTTGATTTCTGTCGTGCAAATAACCAAATGAGAGCTTATTTGTTAGATTTAGTTATTTTTATTGTCATATTCTCATCATAATACCATAATTTTTTTGAATCTACTCGTTTCGAGGCCCCCTAAATGCGATTAAAAGCGGTTTCACGATGGTGTGTGTCTATCTGTCGTTGTTGCTGTCGCTGAAGTTTGTATACCGGATAACTTTTGAAAAACCAGTCGGATTGGATGGTGCTTTGGAACATAATTCATTGGACCAAACAGAAAGATCGGGTTTGCTAACCAGCTATTTTTGATAAAAATTCAAAAAGTTCGAGTATTTTCAAAATTTTCGAGACCATTTTTTTCAAGATTTAGAAATTCTATGCACGGCTATCCGTAGTGCTCAGAAACCCAAAAAGTTCATCCTTACGACTCGAATTTTGTTAAAATAATCTCTTTCTCGGACTGCAGACTTACGAAGTCCAGTATTGGCCATTAGTCATCCGCCGCACGAAACGAATAGGTCAACCATTTATCGCGTTATAATATCCTCAGGTCCCATTGAGTGGGCCTCAAGGTCTTTTTCCTGAGCCTCACTAATTTCAGAAACTGGCATAAAACATGCTGGGATGTTTAACCATCTCTGCTGCATTTCCTGCACTCTGTCGTGGGATTGTACCCCATTTTGTGCATGTGATAGTTGAGGTGGTTTGGCCCCGTAAGCATCTGAACCTTGGCCTTATGTCTTTCGTGAGTGATCCCAGGATTTCCCTAGCTAGTGCTTCGTCCGGATTGAGCTTTTGATGGTCATCCCGATGCTGCTAGACGCTAGTCCCAGTTTGACCAGGATCCCACATGAAGGCCACGTTCTTGTTTTCTGTAAGTTGGTTCAATGCCTATTTGTATTCCGAAACCAGCTCCAATGTTATGCCTGGATTTCCAACTGCAGTTAGTGTCGCTTTGCTTTCCGAGCAGATTGTAATCCGCCTACCAAGAGCGTTTGCCTCTATTGATGTTTCAGCGGTGCAAAGGATGGCCAGATTCTCTACATCTAAAAAGTGGCGTGTCGCCCAAGAGGGATCCCTATCCCTTTTCTTCCTGCGGTGTCATGGATTCCTGCTCCTGACCCTCCACTCCTTTGGAGCCGACTGTGTACCTGATTTTCCTTCGGGGAAGCGTGTTACCATTTGCTTTCCACATACCCCTGCTTGGGATGTAGACGTGGAAAGTCTTGGTGAAGCTAAAGCTTCTTATTGTTTTATCTTGCCTCATTTCTTGAATTAGTAGTGTGCTGATGTCACTTGGGGAGCAAGTGCGTCTAGTCCCCCAATTCTATTTGCTCTTGCCAAGCGGCTAATAGCGTAAGTCGTTCTAGCAGTTATTGCAACTTGTAGGCTTCTTCACAGAACATGAACTATCGTTGCTAATTTATGAAACACCTTGACCAAACATTGTGGGTAGGACAGAACGTATCAAAGTTACAAAAATTGCGTAAGTTTGAAAAATATTTACTGCCAATGGAATAAATGAAGTATAACGCAATTTGATGAAAAGAAGGCTTGAAAAAAGTCGTCTTAAATCTAAAGTCGTCTAATAGAGGGTTATAAAACATTTATATTCACATGTTATTTTACTATCTTACATATCGATCATTCGTTCGCAATTGTATTCGTTGTGAAAATAAAAACTAAACACGTGATTTTTGAAAGGCGGACCAAGGTGCAGCTTGCAGGCCTTTATCAAATTACCTCAAACTTTTTTATCAAAAAGATATTTAAAATCAATCAACCGATTTCAAAGAAACTTTACATGAATATAGTATATAAGGCGCACATATGCCTCCTGTTGAGGAGAACGTAATCCATGAAAATATTGCAGAATTATGCTTTCGTTCAAATATAGGAAGATTCCGAACTCTTCCTAATGACATGTGACATACATACTATTTAAATTAATCTTTACCTTCTTTTTGATCGAAAGATAACAAGTTGTATATAATAGCGTCATAATTCGCAAGTGTTTTTCAGGTACAGTCTAGGAGGAATATATTTATGAAATACAAATAATTATGAAGGACAAATAAGATAGTGGCTCTTCCTTCGTTACTCTATTCGTAAGTCCATTTTGAAGAATTCACTAAAATTAAACAATTTATAATAAAAATTATTTGAAGAAACTTGAATATTCTTGGATTTTGATCAGAATTAAAACGTTTACCGTGCATGGACCTAAAAAAGTAGCGAGTGGAGTGACAACTTCTGTCTTTATTTCATAGAAAATGAGGACTGTAATTGCTGTTCTCTGTTTCACCGTAGTCGCATTCCCTAATCCTATTGGTAAGCATAATAATATTCAGAATTTAAAATTAATTTTTAATTGCACTATATTTTCTTCTTGTTCCAAATCTTGAGTAACCGTATTCCTTAAATCTGTATATTTGTGAAATTTTAATACCTAATTAGCAAAACTTTATTAACATACTTGAAAAATTAGACGTACAAATGAACGTAAAAAGTACGCATAAAAGGAAGTACTATTTGTAAACTTTCTTACATTTTCAAAGAGATAAGAAAAATTAAATTATGGGCAAAAACTTATCTTGAAGAATTCAAAAAAAATTAGAAGCTTTTTAATAATTATCAAAGATTTGAGGAGATTAAATGTCAGTCAAGATTTCTGGGAAAATTTTAAATGGTTTAGGTTTTATTTTAGAAGAATAATTTTGAGTTCTGAAGATTTCAAAATTTGTGGAAAAAGAATATGCAAGACTTTAAAACAATTTTTTTCCATTTTTGAGGATTTAAAAAAATGTTGGGTGAACTGAATTTCGCAAGGTGTCACGAAAATGAAAAAAATGTTCTTTAGATTCATGGGAAAATTTGGAATGATTGTTTGGTAATACTTTTTTAGAGAAAATCAAAAAAGATTACAAAACATTTTCGATTATTTCCTAAAATTTTTAAAAAGAGTGAAAGATCTTGAAGCAAAGTTTTGTAATTTTGCCATATTAAATAAACTAAAAAAAATTCACGATAATGGGAAAAAATTCTAGGTTCCTAGGAAAAATTAAAATGATTTTTCATTTGGAAAAATTAATTTTAAGAAATTATTTTAAAAGTTTTTCAAAACATCACAATAGATTTTTGAAATCGTCGAAGATGAATCTGAAAGATTTTAGGGTATTTTTGTTAATTTTGCAGAATTAAAAAAAATTTGAATGATTTTTAAAGATTAGAAGGTTTAAAAGGTCTGAAATAATTTAAAAAATATTTTTCTTAAGATGCGTGTCAAAATTTTCAGTGTTGTTTTATTTTGAAAGATGAATTTTGAAAGGAAATTGTAAAAGGTTTCTAAACATTTCAAACGATTTCCTAAAATTTCCAAAAAGAGCATAGAAGGTTTTGAAGCAAACTGTTTCGAATCGGTGATAGTAAAAAATGAACAAAAGAATAGAGTAAATTGAAGAAAAATTTAGGAGAATTGAAGAAATTCAAAAAGAATGTTAGAAATGTAGATTTTGAAAGATTTAAAAAGAAAACTTGAGAAGCCTTAAAAGAACTTCGAAAGTCTTGAAGAGAATAAACAATTTTTTTTTTAAATTCCTGAGAAAATGTAGAAGATTATAAGGCAATTTATTACATTTCGAATGATTTTTCAAAATTTTAAGAAAAATTCGAATCAGTTAAAAATATATTTAGGAATTTAAGACGTTTTAAATAGATAAGAAATATTAGAAAATTTGGAAACCTTTCCAAAAACTATCAAATATTTCTTGATTTCTTCCAAACTTCTAAAAGTCCTAAACATCTTCTAAAAAGACTCGAATTTTTCCTAATATTTCGTGAAATCCTATACAATAATAAAAGAACTTCTTTAAAATCTTCTGGATCTTTTAATCTTTTTTAATTTTCTCAAGAATCTTATAAAAATTATATGTATATAAATTCAATAAAACGAACTGATAATACTTATTTTCTTGTTCTCAATTCTCAGAATATAATTTCAGCTCGAATTTAAGTGTTCAAGAACTTTGAACAAATGAATAGTTATTTGAAATTTTTCTATTGTATTATTATCAATATTATTTTGTATTCTTTATGGTATTGAAAACAAGTTTTAAATTGCTGAATTGCAATTAGTACTTACATTAAGCAACTTCAGTATTTGTATGACTAAAAAACATATTGAAAAAGCATTCAGCGTGAAATCAAAATATTATATTATTTATTTGTAGACAATACTTCATCTTAAGAAACCTTTTTTTTTCATTTTTTCATTTAGAAAATGTCTATCATATTTACTAATTATTTAGTGAAAAACAGCTAATTTCTTATGAAACTATTGAAAATTCTGCTCTAATTGTTAGAAAAGCATGAATTTGGTGTGAACGTTCATTCTGGCATTGAAGAGTTTACCGACATCTTCTTGGACAGATTTCGATTTTCTTTCTTCAATGTAATAATCACATTTCTTTGTAAACTAAAAATTATGATTCCTTACATTATGTCATTAGTTAATACAATAATTAATTTCCTGCTTATATTTTTTTTTGCAGAATCAATGCTTGGATTTTTAAAGAAACACCTCCCACGGCATGAACACCAAATACCAGACGCTATGTTCGTTAGGCCCCCTCTACTTTCTGCTCGTTTCTACCTGAGTTCTAAATATAGAAAAGATTACGCAATTAGGAGTATAAATCACGGTATTGTGAGAGTAGGAATACAGGAGGAAATGGGTGCCGAGTATGTCATTGGTTTTATGGAAGAAGTACAACCTGGAAAATGGGATTTATGTCCATTCGTTCATACTATACCAGAGCTTGAATTCAATACTAGAAGAATTAAAATACGCGTAGATGGCAACTATGCCTTTAAGTATATTCCACTACCCGAGACGAATGCTCTGGATGCTGTTTTCTTCAAGCCGTACAATCCACAACTAATTCGTATTTTCGATATAGACTACCAAAGTCTATCTAAGCCCCTTGAACTGGCCTTCCCAGTACCGGCCACAAAGCCGGCCACCCCATCTCGGGCTTCGACAAGTCAGGCCTCGATCTCAAGAGGCCAGGCCGGGCACCGCCAAATGCTGCCGCGAAGGTCCGTAAGCTAATAGGGGTGCTAAACGCGTGACTTCCGAATAGGGCGCCCCACGCCCTTACCTCCGCCACCCGAGGGCGTCAGGGAAGCTAAAGCCTGCACTGCGCCGGCTATCACTGGTTCAACAATATGGTCCAACCCTGCGGCCTATCCTCTTTGATTTAAAACAAAATCGAAACAATAACTTTCAATATATATCATGTATCTACATTTTTGTGTTTTTTTCATAATTTTAAGTTCTGTATCTGTAACTGTATTTATATTGCAACTTGTTTTCTCGATCAAGGAAAATGAAATAAAAGGTCCCGGGGTATGAGTGAAAAATTTCGGAAATGCGTTTTACTGGTCCAAAATAATGTGAAAGACTATGGTCCGCTTCGACTTACAAGTGGGTAAAAATCATTGTTTGTTATTTTTTTTTGTAAAGTTATTACTTCTCTTTGCCTGTTCTTTTCACGATTTAATGAGGATAAATAATTGTAGGGTTAGGCACGTCTTTACCACGGAAATATCAATAATCACAGGGCGAGCAGTAGACATTGAATTCCGCGTGAAGCCGTATGTTACCCTGCGAGTGATGTAAGATATTTTCTTCGAAAGCAACATGTTATGAGACTGTAGAGTCCCCAGAAAAGTGAGCGTTAGATAACCATTTACTGAAATGGTGGAGAACGTCCTATGAAGTAATGTTTTTTGATAATAAGGATGATCACGGACCGAACATTCTTCTGTTTTATTTTCTCCATCTTTCAAATTTCTTGAAGGTCAGCTCATATTTATCTTCAGATTTTTCGGGTACTAAATCTGGCTTTGCTTCATTCACATGTTCATTGATGTTGACGGGTGGCATTTTGGTTGTTTTTCCATGACTTTGAGTGTACGATGATTTACATTTATAACACTTTGCGGTGTAATTGCAATTATTTGAAAGTTTTACGGAATGATACAATAAGCATTTGCGATCAAGGTGAAAGAATAATTCTGCTAGGAGATATGAACGGATGGGTCGGTGTCCAACGTCAGGATACAGATACAGAAAGGGTGCTAGGTAAATTTGGGGATGCAACAAGAAAAAATTATAACGGGGAAAAAATAGTTAGCTTATGCTTAGAAAAGGGCCTATTTATTACAAATACTTGGTTTAGACTCAAAATGATCCACATGTACACCTGGCGTAAAGGAAATAGCCACAGTATAATTGAATTTGTTATTGCGGATGAAAGACTAAGAGAACTAGTGAAAGATACAAGAGTCATGAGAGGTTCCGAATGCAATTCTGATCATTACCTCTTAGTCTCTAAAATAAATTTAGGGCGGGGATGGAGAAAAAAGAAAACATCAAAAACAAAACAAACGCGAATAAAGATTGAAAATTTACAGAAACCGGAAGTGCGAATAGACTTTCAAAAGGCATGTGGACTTTGCTACGGGATATCATCGTTGAAACTGCGACCGAAGTATGTGGTACGGCGGTTGCAGGAAGAAAATCTGGTGATGCATGGTGGAATGATGAAATTGAGGCAGGCCAAAAAGAAAAGAAAGAAGCGCACAACAAAACGCTGAACATGACAGGTCTTAGCGATGAGGAGAGAAATAGACTTGAAAATGATTACAGACACAAAAAGAGAAAAGTTAAACGACTAGTCAAAGAGAGTAAAGAGAAAATCAGAACAGAAGAAGAGAGGAAAATACAAAACAGCTTTGAAGGAATTATGAAAGTATTATATAAACAGTTGAAGGAAAGTAAAAATACAGAGTTTGTGAGCATGAGAAACAGCAAAGGTGAAATGCTATATGATATAGACGGGATAGTAGACGATTTAAAAGACTCTTTTAAAGAACTATTAGGAGGTGAAGATATAGGACAACAAAACTGCGACATAGAACATAATGCATTAGAAAACCCAATTGAAAAAGTCTGTGTTACTGAGGTCAGAAACATAATAAAGAACTTGAAAAACGGTAAGGCTGCTGGTGTAGACAGTATCAGCGCTGAAATGCTTAAATACGGTGGCGAGTACATACCTCACAGGTTGTGCGAATTGATACATTTATGTATCGAGACGGGGGAAGTCCCAGACGATTGGAGAAAAGCGATTATCGTACCAATATACAAAAGAAAGGGAGATAAAAGCAACTGTAGTAATTACAGAGGTATCAGCCTACTAAGTACCGTAAGTAAAATATACTCAAAAATACTTATTTGTTGGGTGATGGAAATTACAGAAGAAAAGATATGGGAAGTCCAAAGTGGATTTATGCCAGGAAGATCATGTACAGATCAGATATTTAGCCTAAGGCAGATCACAGAAAAAAGCTTGAGAGTAGGAAAGAAAGTTTTCTGTGCATTTATTGACCTAGAAAAAGCATTTCACAAGGTAAATAGAAGTAAACTTTGGGAAGTCCTTAAAGAGTACGGAGTAAATGGAGGGCTCCTACAAGCAATAAAAACAATATATACAGGTAGTAAAGAGAGTGTAAGGGTGAACGGAAAACTGAGTGACTGGTTCGATATTATGCAAGGCGTGAAACAAGGATGCGTTATGTCCTCGTGGCTATTTATCATATTCATGGATAAGTGTCTAAGAACTGCACTCTTCGACGAAGAAGGTGTAGATATCCAAACAGTCAAGGTACGTGGGTTAGCTTTCGCAGATGACAAGATTGTTATGGCAGAATCAGTCGAGGACTTGCAAAGAATGTTGAATAAACTTAATACAAGCATGAAGGACATGGGACTAAAAATTAACTTAAATAAAACAAAAATCATGGTGTTTGAGGGAAAAAGTGAGAAAACAATATGCAACATTGTCATAAATGATGAGAGATTAGAACAAGTTGACCAGTACGTATATCTAGGTAGTCTATTCACTGACGACGAAAAAATAGATGGGGAGTTAGATAGGCGCATTAATAAGGGTAGACAGGTTATCGGTAGAGTAGGGTCCATCCTCACAAATAAAAACATATCAAAAAAAGCTAAAATGGCCATACATAATTCTATATTCGTACCGACTGTACTATACGGTAGCGAAACATGGACCTGTCAAGAAAAGGACAGGAGTAAAATTAACGCGATCGGCATGAAACCTGTGCGCATAATATGCGGGAAAACACTGATGGACAAAGTCCGAAACGAGACAATCCTCAAAGAATGTGGTGCAAAAGAGACAACAGTTGACACATGGGAAAGAAATCAGTTAAGATGGTTCGGATATCTTGAAAGAATGAAGGATGAACGACTGACCAAACAAGTATATAAAGGTAAAGTAAATGGCAGAATGCCCAGAGGTAGACCGCCGAAAGAATGGTTAGAATCTGTGAATGAGACATTGATCCGTAGAGACATAAGAAGCCATAGAAACACAAGAGCTTGCATGAAAAAATGCATGGACGTGAAGGAAGCTAGAGTAGTATGCCAAGACAGAAAAGTGTGGCGACAAATAATTTGTAAACAGAGTGACAATAGAATGAATGAAGCCTGAAACAAAGACCTTGGATTCTAATGGGCCCAAGTGGGGAACCATACATAACAATTTTGTGAGGCTCTTCACTTGGGGTGATCGCTAGAGAGATTGATCAGCAACCTGGGTCGGAGCAGTGTTGCGGAATAAACGTGTCATTTGAATAAATGACACGAGAATTCCAGATCAATCTAATACATATATACCTAACACCTATATACCTATCTACTTTACACCTATATACCTATCTAACTTGTACCTATATACTCTATACCAATACACCCATATACACACTACTATTCTCCAACCGAGCAAGTCACGCCTACCCCGAAAGGGAAATGGCTTAATGGTATAATAATAATAATAAAAATATTGTCGTAGATGAAAACATGCGATTGATTTGGGAAACATTTGTCAGCAGGGCTGTACCCAGACGGCGTTCCAAGGTTGCATTGCACACGGGCGGCACTAGCCAGAGATGACTAAGGGGGCGGCCGCAGACCAGAAGACGATCACCTATTTCCTCATTTTGTAGTGACAACGTCCAATACAATACTTACTGATCCCTTCGCTATGAAGTATACCTGGCACGTGCCAGAATGCGCTGCCCTTGTCTGCATCGTACAATAGTTATATGCATTGGCACCTTATTTGGTTGCGAGAATTTTTTTTCCATGTACCCTATAGTCTTTACATGTCTACCTGGGCACTTAAGATAAACGCGCAAGCAAGGAAATATACCTGCTTCATTTTTGCACTTAATACTTCAATATGCTAGTATTGCCATTTATGTCTCATTCCGGGAGGGAGAGTTCAAGACCTATATTACTCATCAGAGAATATCCAAATCCGAACCGTTTGCATTTTAGTTTGCACTTGTTCTGCATCAGTTGAAGTTCTGTGCGAAGCTTCTACGGTTAAAATAAAAAAAAGGTAATCACAAAAATAATGTTTGTTCTTATCGCATCTATGTATCAATTATTGACAATCACTTCATGATAGCTTGATAGAATTATGCGAAACCAAATATGTTAAAAGTAGTCGAGAAGCTTTATGTTTTGCAAAAAAAATTAAAAAATTCAAGTTTCTTTGCTCCATTGTAATTTGGTACGAAATCTTAACAAAAATTAATATAGGCAGCAAAGTATTACAAAGCGCTCATTGATATCTTCTATCTTCTGTTAATTTAATTTCTGATCTTAAAAAGTATCTCATCAAAAAGCAAACTGATGAAGGTTTTAAGGAATATGTAACAGAAGCAGCCAAACTCGCAAGAGAATTTGAAGCAGGGGTGAACTTTCCAACTGCCAGTGAAGGTCCCCAGAGAAGAAAAACTAGGCAAGCAGACTTTGAGCACGTTAGCGAACCAGTACAAGATCCTTAGCTTCGTTCAAAAGATGAATTTTATTTCATATCATTGGATGTAGCCATTACTGCCCTGAGAGAAAGATTTGAATCTCTTCAACATTTCACAGACACTTTTGGATTTCTTTTCAACAGTAAAAATCTCTTACGGACCAAACCACGAAATCGTCTGATATAGATGCTATTGAATTAAATTATGAACTTTCAGCATTACGCGACATGATGCCTACGGATGAAAGAAAAGATTGAAAAAAATCAACATTTCCTTGATTTCAATTAAATTGGAGTGGATTTAGTGAAATTTAAAAGAAATGAAAAATTTTAAAAAATGCATTGAATTCAGTAAGTTTAAAATAAGTTCAGAAGAATTCTAGGAAATTTAAAAGAATTTGATGAAGTGCTGACTTCCAGATGAATTAAACAAAAACGAAAAAAAAAAAAATACATTGACTTCAGTAGCATTAAATGAATTTTAAAGAATTTAAAAGAACGGCCATACCACGCTGAAAAACCCAGTTCTCGTCAGATCACTGAAGTTAAGCAGCGTTGGACGCGGTTAGTACTTGGATGGGTGACCATTCAAGAATACTGACATGAGTGCTGTTGGCACATCGTGGGTGTGGTGAGCCCACACTTGTAGTTATTTATAACTACAAGAAAAACCTAGAAACACTACCCGAATCGGGTAGTGTCACGCCTACCCTGAAAGGGAAATGGTTTAATGGTATATTATTATATTTATTATATTTATTATTATATTATTATATTATATATATATATATATACATGTGAATTGAAAAAAAAATCCAAAAAATTCTGCAGAATTCAAAAGAATATATAAAAATTCAGGGTGAATTCGAAATGAAATCTCGTGCAATTCTATTAAATCTGACGATACTGTTTAAAATATTGAAAAACCTAGAAAGCTTTTAAAATCATTCAAAAACAGAGAAATCCTCGGAAATTTCATGAAATCCGTTGGAATCTTTTAAAATATCATGAAATAATAAATTAATGGAAACATTTTCATATTTTTATTATTATTATTATTATTATACCATTAAGCCATTTCCCTTTCGGGGTAGGCGTGACTTGCTCGGTTGGAAAATAGTATTGGGTATATGGGTGTATTGGTATAGAGTATATAGGTACAAGTTAGATAGGTATATAGGTGTTAGGTATATATGTTTTAGATTGATCTGGAATTCTCGTGTCATTTATTCAAATGACACGTTTATTCTGCAACACTGCTCCGACCCAGGTTGCTGATCAATCTCTCTAGCGATCACCCCAAGTGAAGAGCCTCACAAAATTGTTATGTATGGTTCCCCACTTGGGCCCATTAGAATCCAAGGTCTTTGTTTCAGGCTTCATTCATTCTATTGTCACTCTGTTTACAAACTATTTGTCGCCACACTTTTCTGTCCTGGCATACTACTCTAGCTTCCTTCACGTTCATGCATTTTTTCATGCAAGCTCTTGTGTTTCTATGGCTTCTTATGTCTCTACGGATTAATGTCTCATTTACAGATTCTAACCATTCTTTCGGCGGTCTACCTCTGGGCCTTCTGCCATTTACTTTACCTTTGTACACTTGTTTGGTCAGTCGCTCATCTTTCATTCTTTCAAGATGACCGAACCATCTTAACTGATTTCTTTCCCATGTGTCAACTATTGTCTCTTTTGCACCACATTCTTTGAGGATTGTCTCGTTTCGGACTTTATCCATCAGTGTTTTCCCGCATATTATGCGCAGAGGTTTCATGCCGATCGCGTTAATTTTACTCCTGTCCTTTTCTTGACCAGTCCATGTCTCGCTACCGTATAGTACAGTCGGTACGAATAAAGAATTATGTATGGCCATTTTAGCTTTTTTTTGATATGTTTTTATTTGTTAGGATGGACCCTGCTCTACCGATAACCTGTGTACCCTTATTTATGCGCCTATCTAACTCACCATCTATTTTTCCGTCGCTGGTGAATAGGCTACCCAGATATACGTACTTGTCAACTTGTTCTAATCTCTCATCATTTAGGACAATGTTGCACATTGTTTTCTCACTCTTTCCCTCAAACACCATGCTTTTTGTTTTATTTACGTTAATTTTGAGTCCCATGTCCTTCATGCTTGTATGAAGTTTATTCAACATTCTTTGCAAGTCCTCGACTGATTCTGCCATAACAATCTTGTCATCTGCAAAAGCTAACCCACGTACCTTAACTGTTTGGAGATCTACACCTTCTTCATCGAAGAGTGCAGTTATTAGACACTTATCCATGAATATGATAAATAGCCACGAGGACATAACGCATCCTTGTTTCACGCCTTGCGTAATATCGAACCAGTCACTCAGTTTCCCGTTTACCCTTACGCTCGCTTTACTACCTGTACATATTGTTTTTATTGCTTGCAGGAGCCCTCCATTTACTCCGTATTCTTTAAGAACTTCCCAAAGTTTACTTCTATTTACCGTGTCAAATGCTTTTTCTAGGTCTATAAATGCACAGAAAACTTTCTTTCCTACTCTCAAGCTTTTTTCTGTGATCTGTCTTAGGCTAAATATCTGATCTGTACATGATCTTCCTGGCATAAATCCACTTTGGACTTCCCATATTTTTTCTTCTGTGATTTCCATTACCCTACGAATAAGTATTTTTGAGTATATTTTACTTACGGTACTTAGTAGGCTGATACCTCTGTAATTGCTGCAGTTGCTTTTGTCTCCCTTTCTTTTCTATATTGGTACGATAATCGCTTTTCTCCAATCGTCTGGGACTTTTCCTGTCTCGATACACAAATTTATCAATTCGCACAACCTGTGAGGCATGTACTCGCCACCGTATTTAAGCATTTCAGCGCTAATACTGTCTGCACCAGCAGCCTTACGGTTTTTCAAGTTCTTTATTATGTCTCTGACCTCAGTGACACAGACTTTTTCAATTGGGTTTTCTAATGCATTATGTTCTATGTCGCAGTTTTGTTGTCCTATATCTTCACCTTCTAATGGTTCTTCAAAAGAGTGTTTTAAAGCGTCTACTATCCCGTCTATATCATATAGCATTTCACCTTTGCTGTTTCTCATGCTGGCAAACTCTGTACTTTTACTTTCCTTTAACTGTTTATATAGTAGTTTCATTATTCCTCCAAAGCAGTTTTGTATTTTGTTCTCTTCTTCTGTTCTGATTTTCTCTTTACTCTCTTTGAATAGTCGTTTAACTTTCCTATTTTTGTGTCTGTAATCATTCTTGAGCATATTTCTCTCATCATCGCTAAGACCTGTCATGTTCAGCGTTTTTTTGTGCGATTTTTCTTTTTCTTTTTGGGCTGCCGCAATTTCATCGTTCCACCACGCATCGCCAGACTTTCTCCCTACCACTGCCGTACCACACACTTCAATCGCACTTTTAACAATGGTATCCCGTAATAAAGTCCACGCGCCCTCTATATCTTTATTCCTTTCAAGCGGCTCCCAAATTGCCTTATCTATGCGTTCGTTTATCTTATTCTGAAAATCTATTCGCACTTCCGGTTTCTGTAAATCTTCAACCCTGATTCGCGTTTGTTTCGTTTGTTTGGTTCTCTTTCTTCTCCATCCCCGCCCTAAGTTCATTCTGGAGACTAAAAGGTAATGATCAGTATTGCATTCGGATCCCCTCATGACTCTTGTATCTATAGCTAGTTCTCTTAGTCTTTCATCTGCAATAACGAAGTCAATTATACTGCGGTTATTTCCTTTACACCAGGTGTAAGTGTGGATCATTTTATGTCGAAACCAAGTATTTGTAACAAATAGGCCCTTTTCTAAGCATAAGCTAACTAACTTTTCCCCGTTATAATTTTTTCTTGTTGGATCCCCAAAATTACCCCAAAATTACCTAGCACCCTTTCTGTATCTGTAGCCTGACGTTGAACGCCGACCCATCCGTTCATATCTCCTAGCAGAATTATTCTTTCACCTTGATCGCAAGTACTTATTGTGTCATTTAAAGTGTCCCAGAAAGCGTCTTTGACTTCTCGCGGCTCACTGTCAACTGGGGCGTAGCACGCTGTGATAAATAACCTTCTGATTCCTACCTTCATTCTAGCCCACAACAATCTGGGAGATACCAAATCATGATCTTTGAGATGCTGTCTTGCTTTTTCATTCATAATGAAACCGACCCCTTGACTACGATTTGATTCACTACCTACTCCTGACCATATTTCAAAACCGCCTTTCAACACCCCATTTTCTATGTTTCTACTTTCGCAACCCTTTTTCTTCGTCTCAGGTACACATAAAATATCTAGTTTCCTTGCATGCATAGTTTCTCGTAGTTCTCTTATTTTAAGGTCATTCACTCCTCTAGCATTCCAGACACCCAGTCTCCATTCATCGCCTGAAACTCGACCTTTACGTTTACCGTGTGTATGCATTTCGTCAATCCAAGTTTCAGTCCATTCCGAGGCTACTTTATTGTTTGTATTATTCATGTTTAGATTGTACACCCAACTATCACCTTTATGCACGAAATTTGTTTTGCGAGCCGAAATCATGTCCAAGTTAAGTAATTATTCGTCGTACGGTGGATAGTCTATCTGCAACGTCAGTCCCACCAATACTTCTGTTACTGCGTGGGGGGGGGGTGGATGTGAGGACAGAGAAAGGAAACCGAGAGTCTCAATTGGTTGGTGATTTATGCTGAGAAGGTTACCAGCCTTCAGCAGCGTTGTATTTGATAGGAGTTAATATGTGCCCATAGCCGAATCCTGGCCTACCTCTAAAACAGGAGCCAAAAATTTTTTTTTTTAATTTGAAAAAGAGTTATATATAGATATAGATGAAATTTGCTCCTGGTTGAAATATTAAAATAGTTATATAAGTTTTAGGGAGAATTTAAGATGCATCTAGGAGTCTTTGAAAGTGACGCGTCAATGCAATATTATAATTTTTAATCCCTGGCAATTTGCGAAAAGCTTTAACATGTGAGGATTTCTTGAAAATTTTGAAATTGCTTCGAAACCATCAAAAATAAATTGAAAATTCCTACTAATGGAGAGCGGAAAAAATCGTAAAATATTTTAAAATCTTTGAAATTTCCTGAAGCGTTATTATTTTCTTCAAATAGGCTCTTTAGGTTTGAAAAAGAGTTATATATAGACATACATTAAATTTTCTCCTGCTTGAAATATTAAAATAGTCATATTAATTGAACTGCATTATTATAATTTTGATTGGGAGAGTTTAAAAATGCATCATTTTCTTCATTTTCAGTCAACTTTCAAATTACACTCTGGTTACGCGGTTATCCCTTCAAACATTTTGAAATGCTTTTCGTGGTGGCGCTGATGTATACATGAAAATGTCCACAAAATAAATTGTGGATCCACTTTCGTTCATGACCGATCCATTTGTCTTACAAGGGAAAAAATACATGTCACTACAATCAGCTACTTCCAAGTTTCCACATCTTACGAAATTCGAGGCAATTCTTTAAAACCCAATCCATCATATATATCCTCATTTAACAAAAATTAAAAAGAGACAACTTCGCAATAAATTGAATCAATCATTTGATTGGACTTTGTCAACAAAATTGGCGTAACTCTCAAAATCTAATTTTTTTTTAAAATCCTTCAGGGCCAAAATATATTTTATATAGCACTTCTTTTTCACAAATTTTCATTAAAATCGAACGACCACTTGCAGATTTTCTAAAAAATTTAAACATTTGTATATAATTTTGAAAATGAAATTCAGATACTTATTTTAAAATAGCACAAACATTTTAAAAACTTATATTATTGTAATAGAGATATGTTAAATATGAATAAACTTTTATTATACGAATTATAGCCAATATTTAATTGCATAACCTTAAAATAAATAATTGATGTATATGTTATTTAATAGAGAAAAATTAAAATTAAATCTTTACTTAATTTAATATTGTAACAAAAATTAATCATTTAATAAACAATTAATCAGTTCACAGCATAAAAAGCATTAAACAATTATTTTCATTGAAA
>CAKNYM010051058.1:28914-41300 GCA_932195095.1 Andricus curvator
ATTGTACAGTACAATAATGAGGCCATTATTGTACTGCTCCCACCACTGACCCATAAAGGGCTACTTAAGTTCCTGAAAACAGGCACGTAATACGCGCGAATCATGCCTGCGGTATATAATAGTACATTGTGCGCCAAGGAACTTAAGTCGGTCATTATACGCCGCGTGTGAGTTTGTAATACAAGTCGTAGACGAGCGTGAGGCGGAGACGATGTACTATTAACAATGTACTATTAACAATGAAAGTAAAATATTGTTGCTAATTTATGACAAACCTTGACCAAACTTTGAGGGTAGGATAGAATTTATCAAAGTTGCAAAAATTGCGTAAGTTTGAAAAATATTTACTGCGAATGGAAGAAGTGAACAATAACGCAATTTTCTAAAAAGAACGCTTGAAAAAAGTCGTGTTCAATCTAAAGTCGTCTAATAGAGGGTTATAAAACTTTTATATTATAGTTCGCAATTTTATCCGTTGTGAAAATAGAAAACTAAAAACGTGATTTTCAAAACGCGAACCAAGGTACAGCTCACAGGCCTTTATCAAATTATCTCAAACTTTTTTCTCAAAAAGATATCTTTTTTCTCAAAAAGATATCTAAAATCAGTCAACCGATTTCAAAGAAACTTTACATGAATATAGTATATAAGGTGCACATATGCCTCTTGTCAGGAAAAAGTAATCGATGAAAATATTGCAGAATTATGTTTTCATTCAGATATGGAAAGATTTACATTTTTCAAAGTGTGTGACTAGCTCCGAAGAAGGGGCCTAGAGCCCAAAAATAAAGTTTTCCTGAAAAAATTGCTACATTACCGTAGACCAAAAACTGACTCTTTACTATTAATGATATGCAGAAATATATTTCGTGTGTATGTCGTTTTAGGGTGAATTTATTTGAAATCAAACAGGCCGTGTATGCTCAATTAAATGAATCAGCATATGGCATAATACTATGTAAATTAATCTTTACCTTCTTTTTGATCGAAAGATAACATCTTGTCTATAATAGCGTCATAATTCGCAAGTGTTTTTCAGGTACAGTCTAGGAGGAATATATTTATGAAATACGAATAATTATGAAGGACAAATAAGATAGTGGCTAATATTATATAAAACATGAGTATGCCATGATCTATTCTATATCTCAAAAAATATTTGCTATCGTTTGTCTAAAACTGGCTCTTCGTTCGTTACTCTATTCGCAAGTTCATCGCGAAGTATTCAGTAAAATTAAATAATTTATATCAAAACTTATTTAAAGAAACTTGAATATACTTGGATTTTGATAAGAATTGAAACGTTTACCGTGCATGTCCCTAAAAAGTAGCGAGTAGAGTGATTACTGCTGTCTTTTTTTTATAAAATGAGGGCTCTCATTGCTGTTCTCTGTTTCATCGTAGTGGCATTCCCTAATCCTATTGGTGAGCATAATAATATTTATAATTTAAAATGCATTTTTAATTGCACAATATTTTCTTCTTGTTCCAAATTCTGAGTAACCGCCCAGATAGCAATTTGCTCACACCTTGCCCGCATGATGTTTGCACGCGTGTCGACCGATCGGCACGATGTGAGGGCAAGAGTGCAGACATATGTGTCCTCATATGCGTCGCATATGCGCCGCACGCGTGTCGGCACGTGCGTGCCAGCGTCGTGCTAGAATGCACGTTTTTTGAGTTATAATTATTGAAAACAAGATGTTAAAAATAACATAAGTAACAGGAAACATTGTATGACGTTTTTAAGAAGAGACTCCCGTGTTGAAAGTTGTTCTTTCACAACTGATGATGCAACAGCTGTTCATTCCAAAAGCGACATACACACAATTATTCTTGCTACCTCTTAAATAATGTATGAGCGAGAAATATATATTTATCTGAAAATATTTTTTATTTCGAACAATTGAAATTATTTAACACAGAGCGTATATTCAACACTTTTGTTAAAAAACAAAGGGATTTTAAAGAACACTATACTTTTGAATCTTCCAGTTAATTACTTTTAATTGTTTTTCAAGTTGCATGTTTTTAATCGTTCTACTGCTGAGATTTAAGAACTTAAATCTCAGAAGTGGAACGATAAAAAATGTGCACTTGAAAAACTTGTTTTCGATCATTTTAAATCTGAATATAGTAAATATAGTGAAAAATAGTGAACCATTTTCCGAACCAAAACCCAAGACAAAATTTTCATATAATTTGAACAAAAATAATTATTCACTTTTACTTCGACTTTTTGTCTGTAAAATAAACTTGGAAAATAAGAAAAATTTAGAGCATGAAGCGAATTTGATCAGAGTTTTATTTTTACAAAACTGCTATATTATGTTTCTAGTAATAATGCGCTTTTTGTGCCGCACTCTCCAGCGCACGCTATATGCCAACATTTTGCCCTAAGTACCTGACGAGCATGATAGACGTACGCTGTGCTGCATATCATGCAGACCGTGTGCGGGCACTATGCGGGATTACTTATTACCCTCAGAACGTGCTGTCACTGTGCTTGCATTGTTGCCGACACATCGTGCTTGCACGCCATGCTCCCATGTGCGTCCGCATGCATTTTTATCTGGGCGTATTCCTTAAATCTGTGTATTTGTGAAATTTTAATACCTAATTAGCGAAACTTTACTAATCTACTTGAAAAATTGGACGTGCAAATGAACGTAAGAAGTGTGCATAACATTAAAAAGGTAACAGAAGTAACATTAAAAAGGGGGGAGGGGGCTCGTGTTTCGTTACGGTCTGTTATGTGATTGCGGGGGGAGGGGGTTGACCCGATTATGTAATATTTTTGATTTATGAATTTTCGGCACCATCAAAACTGATCCCAACTTTAGCATGTTGAGCTACTGCGCTTGCCCGGCGCAGCGGCTGTCATTGGTCGCTGTTGGCGCGCGATTTAAACCTGGTATAATTAACAATTATTGAAATTAAAGTGGATAATTATTGTAAATTGCACATTAATATCAGAAATTACGTAATTTGTGATGTAAGAAAATACTAATGCGTATATTTTGTTAATAATAGCATATTTTCTTCGAATTCAAAGGATACATTTATATTTCATTAAAAAACGTTTTTGAATAAGAAAAACGTTTATTTAAAGATTCAAAAATACTTATTTATAATATTTTTGAAATTTTCTATATATATTTTTAACCTTAATATATTTATATAACCTATAAATGCATTTAGGAACTTGAATGTGTTGTAGTTCTTACTTGAATACACAAATTTTATCTTGAGTATATTGTTATCACTTGTTTGATAATATTACTATCTTTTCTACATTTAGGTGAAAAAAATAAATGTAGACCTCGTCCTTGAAATTAGATTTCGATAATAATAATCGATTATCTAGTATTCTTGTTTTTTGCAATGGAAATTTTTACATGAAATTATGCAAAACTTGATACATATTATATTGAATGTTAATAATGTGTTTTTTAAAAAATTAATTGGTGAAATATAAGTTATTCTTTGAAACTGAAAAAATAAACTAATGATTACAAAATGTACGCATTATTTTTTTTTCTCATCTTAAATCACAAATTATGTAATTTCTGATATTTATGTGCAATTTATATTAATTATCTATTTTTATTTCAATAATGGTTCATTATACCCGGTTTGAATTGGGCGCCAACAGCGACCAATGAGGGAGGCTGCGCCGGGCAAGCGCAGTAGCTCAACATGCCAAAGTTGGGATCACTGATCATCAACTTGGCATGTCAAAATTTTTAAATAAATAATTTTACTTCATCATAAAATTTATTTTTAAATGTTTCTAAACATTATTGATAAGAGTGAAAATTTAAATTGCAAATTATTGTTTAATAATGGAATATAATTCCTGTTTCTAATATTTCGCTACCACACTATAATTTGTAAACTGTCTTACATTTTCAAAGAGATAAGATAAATTAAATTATGGGCAAAAACTTATCTTGAAGAATTCAAAAAAAAAAAATTAAAAGCTTTTTAATAATTATCAAAGATTTGAGGAGATTAAATTTCATTCAAGATATCTGGGAAAATTTCAAATGGTTCATGTTTAATTTTAGAAGAATAATTTTGAGTTTTAAAGATTTCAAAATTTGTGGAAAAAGAATATGGAAGACTTTGAAACAATTTTTTTAATTTTTAAGGATTTAAAAAAGTTGTAGGTAAACTGAATTTCGCAAGGTGGCAAGAAAATGAAAAAAATGTTCTTTAGACTCATGGGAAAATTTTAAATGATTGTTTTGTAATAAATTTTTAGAGAAAATCGAAAAAGATTACAAAACATTTTCAATTATTTCCTAAAATTTTTAGGAAGAGTGAAAGATCTTGAAGCAAAATTTTGTAATTTCGCCACATTGAATCAAAAAAAATTCAGTACGTTTAAGAGATATTCAAATTTTTGAAACGATTCAAAAATAATTAAAACTTCTATAGATTTTCAAGAATTTTGTAAGGTTTCACGAAAATGGGAAAAAAATTTCAGGTTCCTAGTAAAAATTAAAATGATTTTTTATTTCGAAAAATTAATTTCAAGAGATTATTGTAAAAGTTTTTCAAAATATTATAAAAGATTTCTGAAATTGTCAAAGATGAATCTGAAAGATTATAGGGTAATTTTGTTAATTTTTCAGAATTTACAAAAAATGCAGGAAAAATTTGAATAATTTTTGAATTTTAGAAGGATTAGAAGGTCCGAAAGGATTACAAAAATAAGTCTCTTAAGATTCGTGTGAAATGAATTTTAGGAGAAAATTGAAACAGGTTTCTAAACATTTCGAACGATTTCCTAAAATATGGAAAAAGAGTGTAGAAGGTTTTAAAGCAAACTGTTTCAATTCTGTAAGATTAAAAAATCAGTCGAGTAAATTCAAGAAAAATTTAGAAGAATTAAAGAGAATCAAAAAGAATTTTAAACTAAAGAAGAATTTTAAAAATGTAGATTTTTAAAGATTTCAAAAGTCTTGACGAGAATAAACAATTTTTTTTCAAAATTCCTGAGAAAATTTAGAAGATTGTAGGGCAATTGTTTACATTTCGAATGATTTTTAAAATTTTTTTAGAAATTCGTTTCAGGTAAGAATATTTTTAGGAATTTGAGACGTTTTAAAAAGATAAATAATATTCAAAAATTTGGAATTATTTCCGAAAATTTATGAAATATTTCTTGATTTCTTCCAAACTTCTAAAACTCCTAAACATCTTATAAAAAGACTCGAATTTTCCATAATACTTTGTGAAATCCTATTAAATGAATTAAAAATTCTTTAAAATTTTCTAGATTTTTTTATGCATCTGAAATATTCAAAAATCTTTTTTAATTTTCTCAAGAATCTTATAAAAATGATATGTATATAAATTCAAAAACCAAACTGATAATACTTGTTTTCTTGTTCTCAGTTTTCAGAATTTAATTTCAGCTCGAATTTAAGTGTTCAAAACCTTTTAACAAATACATAGTTATTTGAAATTTTCCATTGTATTATTAATATTATTTTGTATTGTTTATGGTATTGAAAAGAAGTTTCAAATTGCTGAATTTCAATTAGTACTTACATTAAGCAACTTCAATATTTGTATGACTGAAAAAAATATTGAAAAAGCATTCAGCGTGAAATCAAAATATTTTTTCATTTATTTCTAGACAACACTTCATCTTAAAAAAACTTTTTTGTATTTTTTTTTCATTTAGAAAACGTCTACTATGTTTTTAAACATAATAAAAAAATGTCACGTAACGTAACGAACAATTAATTTTCAAATATCCCCCTTTCAAGTCTGTTTTGCAGGGTTCCAAAAAAACCCTTGATTTATTATTAATTTTAATAATATTCTCTTTGAGTAATGCTAGAAAGTTGCTGTTTTTTTCTGAAATTTTCCACTTATTGTCAAATTGTCACTGAGCAAAGTGTTAATTAAGGGGCCATTCACAAAATATGTTATACATTTTTCAGAAACTTCTGACCCCCCCCCCCCCGTGATACTTTTTACATTGTTCTTAACATGGAGAATGATACTTCGACAGCCTCTCTCCCACCCCTAAACGTATCAGCTACTTTGTGAATGACCCCTAATGCAAGTTGACGAGCGAAATTGTTCGAACAAATTATTATTATTTTCGATAATGTTCTCTTTCGGTAATGCTAAAAAGTTGCGGATTTTTATGAAATTTTTAACTCTTCTTTACCTTTCACTTATTAAAAAATAATAAATAAACAATGGAGAAATAAAACAGATATTCAAAGTATTCTTCAAATTATTTATATGAATCATACTGAACATAAATTTTCCTTGAGATAGTTCCTTAAAGCCTTTTTGTTCAAAATCATAGTAATATTATTTATTATTTGTTCCTAAGTAAAAAGTCAATGTAAACCCCGCAAGTTTCTAGCATTACTGTAAGAGAAAATAGTTATAAACAATAATAGTTTGTTTAAACAATTATTTTTATTAACTTTGATCAATTATTACCTCACTCGAATTAAAAAGTGGACAAAAACTTGCGATTTTCAGAATTCCGCAACTTTCTAGTATTCTATTATTATTACGTCACTTTTAGATAATTTGCATTAATTATTACTTCACTAAGTAAAAAGTGTGCGAACTGCGAAGAGTTCAAAATTTTAGAAAAAAACTGCAGCTACACGCAGAAAAATGGATGGTGAATGTTAGAGGGTCAAAATTTAGAGAGCCACTCCTTTCTTATAGATGGTCTAAAGAGCCTTTCAGAATTTTTTCGACATAGTCAGAGAGACTCTCATTTTATGGCCAGTCTGAGTGTTGTAAGAAGGTCAGACTCACTATCAGGGATAATCGAAGTATCCTTTCGGGATGGTCAATACGATCATCTTGTTTTCACTCATTTCGACCATCCACGGAAGAGTAAATGACCCATCGCGGAGGGCCAACCTGATTCCTTTCTCTAAAATGAAAATCTATAATTTATTTTTAAGGAAAAATCTAATAAATAATATAAATTTTACTTTACAAGTCCCTTTTGTGAGCAAAGAATTATTTTTAATAACTTTACTCTTATTATTTCATGTTTAAAATTGCTTTTCACATTTAATCATTTCAAATAAGCGCGCCAACCTCAACCAATCCGATTGTCGACGCGATGGATGCAGTGTGGAAGGATACGAGAGTTGGGAGCATCGTGGTTCAGAGCAATTTCGGAGTGAGTGAATGTCATTGAGCCGTTCAGCGTCACATTTGCTGTTTATTGAACTTAAACATATTTTGAACAAGTTTAAACTGTCTTTTGATATTTCGGATATGCATGGAGAGTGAAGTGCATAAAAGAGAACATGATTGAAAGTGAATTAAGTTTATTCTTTCGGATTTTCAACATCAAATTTGATGCTTCCAAGGGATTTAGGATAAAGGCGTAACTGGACGTTCAGCTATCAATTTGTTGTCATTGTTTCGTTTCAAACTGAAAACGTGCAAAAAATTTCAGCATTCATTGATAATGCAGAAAGTAACGAGATGTGAGATATTGGTTTCTGAATTCACTTCAATGTTTGAAATCTTACGATTCAGTGTGACACCGTGCCGTGTCCTTAGCCTTTCGTGCTCCAAAATATATATTTTCAATTTGCACTGTTTTTGCATATCAAATTATGTCTCATACACCTTACTCTCCACAAAGAATAAAAAGTGATTTCAGAATTCATGTATTTCATATAAATTTTCAGGTTTTATAGGTTCCACTTAATTTTATAATTCCCAGTCTCTTATAAGAGAGAGATTGGATTAAGTAGAAAAAGGGCAACAAATATAGAAAATGTAGGATAATCAAATCGATCCCCTAAGATGGCCAGGTCGACTGTTCGAGGAGATCAAGTCGACTATCTGATGTGACCAAATCGACCCTCTATGATGAACGATTCGACCCGTTATAATGATCAATTTCGCCATCTCTGATGATCGGTTCGACTCTCTATGACGCTTGAGTCGACCGTCCTAGATGACCAAGTCGACCATCTGAAAAGATCGATTTGAACCTCTTGTTTTAACCATCTAGAGATAGTCGCTTTAGCCATCTTCAACGGCTGTCCTATAGTTGACCCTGCAATATAGTCTGTCTGCACATCTAGATGGCCAAAATGACCTTCCATTCTTCTCCGTGTATCCAGCATTACTATAGGAGAAGATAGTTTGAAACAATAATAGTTTGTTTAAACAATTATTCTTGTTAAATTTGATTTATTATCACTTTGCTCTACGTATGAGAAGTAAAAAAGTTCAAAATTTGAAGAAAAAAAACCACAACATTCTAGTATTATTTGAAGAGAATATAATTTGAAATAGGGATGAATTATTTGAAAAATTATGTCCATAGCAAGTAATTTTTTATATATAAGAAATAGTTCGTACAAAAAAAACCCGAAAAAAATAATAATTAGTACCAGAAACTTACGAAACTCAAATCTACACTTATGGAGCTTCTTTGTGACCCTATAAAACAGACTTATGATTTGTTCAGATTTTTGGCACCAGAAGGCCTGTCGCCGTTTCACCAAAGCGAATAGCTTCAGATTATTACCTACTTTCAACCTGGCAAAGCTAGAAGAAATTTGTTTGCAGTATGAATTTCATAGGCACACATACTTTCTATTCTGACTTCAGATTTCCCAAAACTAAATGAATATAACCAATTTTGTATAAATCTTGGACACTTCCTACTATTAAACCCAATTGTAATAGGATTTCCTAGACAACATTCAACTAGGTACTAAAGTCATATGAAATACTGAATTATGTGAAAACGATCCACCATTTACTTCAGAGTGTTCACCGAAATCTTCTTGGACAGATTTCGATTTTCTTTCTTTAATGAAATAATCTCATTTCTTTGTAAACTAAAAATTATGATTTGGTACACTATTTCATTAGTTAATACAATAATTAATTTTCTACTTATATTTTTTTGCAGAATCAATGCTTGGCTCATCAAAGAAACGCCCCCCACCGCATGAACACCAAATAACAGACGCCATGTTCGTTCGCCCTCCTCATCTTTCTGCTCGTATGTACCTGAGTTCTAAATATAAAAAATCAATTAGAGGTATACATCACGGTATTGTGAGAGTAGGAATACAGGAGCAAATGGGTGTCGAGTATGTCATTGGCTATATGGAAGAAGTACAACCTGGAAAATGGGATTTATGTCCATTCTTTCATGCTTTACCAGAGCTCGGATCCATTACTAGAAGAATTAAAATACGCGTAGATGGAAACTATGCCTTTAAGTATATTCCACTACCCAAGAAGGATGCTCTGGATGGTGTTTTCTACAAGCCGTACAATCCACAACTCATTCGTATTTTCGATATAGACTACCCAAGTCTATGTAAGCCCCTTGAACCGGCCTTCCCAGTACCGGCCAAGAAGGTGGCCGCCCCAGTTCAGGCTTCGTCAAGTCAGGCCTCGACCTCAAAGGAACAGGCCGGGCGCCACCAAATGACGCCGCGAAGGTTCATAAGTAAATAGGAGTGCCAAACGCGTGATTTCCGAATAGGGCGCCCCACGCCCCTAGCTCCGCCACCCGAGGGCGTCAAAGAAGGTCATGCCGGCACTGCGGCGCCCATCACTGATTCAATAATATGGTCCAACCCTGCGGCCTATCCTGTTTGATTTTAAAACAAAATTTAAACAATAACTTTCAATATATATCATGTATCTACATTTTTGTGCTTTTCATAATCTGAATTTCTGTATCTTATAACTGTATTCATATTGCAACTTGTTTCCTCGATCGCACAGAATGAAATAAAAGGTCGTACAAAATTTCGGAAATGCGTTTTATTGGTCCAAAATAATGTAAAAGATTATGGTATGCTTAGACTTACAAGTGGGTAAAAATCATTGTTTGGTATCTTTTTTGCAAAGTGATTACTTCTCTTTGCCTGTTATTTTCACGATTTATTGAGAATAAGTAATTGCTCGAAAGTACTATCTTGTTTTTTATAGATTAACAAAATAGTATATTACGTGACAAGTAGGGTTAGGCACGTCTTTACCGTGACAAGGTCAATGGTCACGGGACGAGCAGTAAACATTGAATTCCGCGTGAAGCCTCATGTTACACTGCGAGTGATGTAAGATATTTTTTCGAAACCACCATGTTATGAGACTGTAGAGCGCCCAGAAAAGTGAGCGCTAGACAGCCCTTTACCGAAGTGGTGTAAAACGTCCTATGAAGTAATGTTTTTTGATAATAAGGATGATCACTGACCGAACATTCTTCTGTTTTATTTTCTCCATCTGTCAAATTTCTCGAAAGTCAGCTCAAATTTATACTTAGGTTTTTGGGGTACTATATCTTGATTTGCTTCTTTCACTTCTTCATTTATGTTGAGAGGTGGCATTTTGGTTGTTTTTCCATGACTTTGAGTGTACGAAGATTTACATTTATAACACTTTGCGGCGTATGTAATTGCTGATAATTGAAGGTTTCACGGAATCTATTTTTGTTGGTGAAAACATACGATTGATGTGGGAACGATCTGTCATTATTAAAATTCATTGTGCGTTATTCAGTGGCCATTTGAAGTGAAACATCATTGTCAATTTATAAGACAGCTTAATCAAACTTTGTGGATACGATAGAATCCACCAAAGTACAAAAATTATGTAAGTTTGAAAGATATTCACTGAAAATGGAAAAAATAAGCTGTAATATAATGTATTAAAAAGAACGCTTGAAAAAAGTCGTGTGAAGGCTAAAATTTTACTCCGGTGTTATAAAACCTGTATATTTACATCTCAATTCACTATTTTATATATCAATCACTAATTCGCAATTGTATCTGTGGAGAAAATAATCACTAAAAACGTGATTTTTGAAATGCCGACCAAGTTACAGCTTACAGGCCCTTATTATATTACCTCAAACTTAAAAAAAAATATATCAAAAATCAGTCAATCGATTTCGAAGAAACTTTGCATGAATACAGTAAATAAGGTGCATATATGCTTTTTCCAAGAGAAAGTAATCCATAAAAATACCAAAGAGTTATGTTTGCACTTAGATATGGAAAAATTAAAATTGTTTAAAATATGTGACTGGCTCTGAAGAAAGAGCTTCTAGTACCTGAAAGTCACGTTTTCAAGAAAAAAAATTACTGTATTCAGGCTAAAAAAATTGTGATGTCTACAAGGAGAAAAATGGAAGGTAAATGTGGCCATCTAGACGCGCAGAAAGACTATATTGCAGGGTCAACTATAGGACAGCCCTTGAAGATGGCTCAAGCGACTATCTCGAGAAGGTTAAATCAAGAGGTTCAAATCGATCATCTCAGGGTGGCTTCCCATTGCAACTGCAATCTTTTGCGCAAAAAGCAAAGCGTCAAATCACTAGACATTTCAGCCAATGATATTCTCCTAGTAATCCACAGAAAGACTGGCATTGGCTGAAGCGTCTAGTAATTTGACGTTTTGGGTTTTGCGCTAAGTTTGACGCTGCCATGGGACTCCACCCTCAGAGTGTCGACTTGGTCATCTCGGACGGTCGACTCAAGTGTCATCCCTCCTCTCCCTCCTAGCCCTGTCGTACAGCATTCTCTGCGCATCCCTTTACTTTCTCGTCAAATCGTGATCGATGAAAACTTCCTTATCCTTCATCCTATTTTTATTTCGCATAACCCCCAACTTTTCTTCCCAGCTCTCCAACTCCACAAACGCCAATTCCTTTTCCTTTCTCGCCTCCAACTTAACTTTCCCTATCATGTCTTTAACCCACCCTATGCTCTGTAGCAGCGGTCCACGCTTTCCCTTTCTTCTCCGCTCCTTAGTTTCAATGTTCTTATCACAACATTATTTCTTCTGTCTGCCTTCTCTTTTCTGTCCATTCTCAACTCCATTGCCCTTATACTTTCCCTATCCGCCCTCTCCTCCTTTTCATTCCTATGCTCTCCGACTTTCTCTTCGAACATATTCTCTACCCTCTCCCAAATACCTTCAATCTCTCCCCCCCCCTCCCGTCACCTACTTCCATTTCCGCCCTGTCCTCCACCTTCTCAAGCCTTTTTTCCGTCGTTTCCTTCCACACCCTAATATCCTCTTCCATCTGTTTTATTTTAACTTCTTTTTCTTTCCTTACCCTCTCTAATCCTTCTACTATCTCTCTCAGCTCCTTCACCTCCTTTCCCCATTTCTCATCTCTGATGAAAAATCCTCCTTCCCATATTCCCCCTCCATTGGGGGGGGGGGGGTGCCCTACGTGTTCTCCCGCTTTTTTTGAACGGACTCTCTACCCCGATTTTCTCCGGACTCTCTTGGCTGTCTGTCTTCCTCTTCAAGAAATCCTCTCCGTCACTTGCGCTAGACCAGCGTTTCCCAAACTTTTTTCGCACTTTTTAGGGAGGGGCAGGGCC
>CAKNYM010051058.1:41700-77032 GCA_932195095.1 Andricus curvator
TGCGCTAGACGCTCTCTCCCTTACCTTCTCGCTTCCTTCGTTCCCACCGTTCCGCTTTCTCCCTCTCCCCGACGCGCCGCTCGACACGGGACCACGAAGGAAAATTTATTATCTACTAGAATTAAAGTGCTAATGGAAAGAAGTCCGGTTTAATCCGGAATTTTTCCAGGTGAAAACATGAAATACGGAACAAGTCCGAAATAATCTGAAACTAGTCCGAGAGGAAAATTTATTATCTACTAGAATTAAAGTGCTAACGAAAAAGAGTCCAGTTTAATCTGAAATTTGTCTGGGTGAAAACACGTAATCCGGAACAAGTCCGAATCAATCTGGATTAACTGAGTTTTGCCATATACTTTCCTTTGATTGATAAGAAAACATTTGCTTGTTGTTGAAATAAACAGCATTTGAGAAAGAACAATCTTTGCTGATAATGTGAGCTTCACCTTAAAAAATAAAAACATCAACGTCGCATTTCAATCATACATTACAAGACATTGAATTCAAAGCTGTCACCATAACTCACTCTGCCCTAGTTATTGTATAACATTTCAGTGACAAATGTCACTGAAAATGTTCTTAGTTAGCGTGCGCCAAATAGATCAAGAATGCGTTTCTCGTATGTAAACTACTGATATAACATTGTAATTCAAAGAAAAGACGACAAATCTGGTGGTCTTCTTCGCGGTACCACCTTTTTTTATTTTTCCGTGTAGACATTGGAGGTCTAAAAAAGGGTTTAAATTAAGCCTTTTTCAGTCCTATGAGTGGGAAAAATGTACTGACGTGCCTTTTTGCAGGACTGAAAGAGTGCCTGAATCCAATATAAATTAAGTCCTATACAGGTCGTCCTAAAACCTATTAAGACCTACATTTAAAGGTCTAAAATAAGACTCAAGTTTTGACTCTGGGATACAATCCAAGTTGGTCTAATTCGTCGGAACGTATAAAAGACGGACATTACCGGATACTATACTTTCAGATTCTACCACACAATATTCAGATTTTTTTTCGTGATACTTCATCCGGACGATTTTCAAACACAACCGGATAGAATCCGGATGACAAAAACTGGATGACGTCCCGGACAAATTTCGGAATCCGGAATTTGTTCGGAATTTCTGGCAGGGATGACTTCCAACAAACGCCGTCACCGAGCGAACACGCCCGATACCCTAACCGCATTTTCAGAGCGAGTGAGATTCGGTGTCATGTTTGCCGTGTTTAACAAGTTTTTGATTAGTTCAAACCACTTGTTGATATTTTGAGCATGTATGGAGAGTGGAGAAAAAGTAGAGAATATAATGGAGAGTGGATTTGATTTTCAACGTCAATTTTGATGCTTCCGAGGAACTAAGGACAAAGGCTTCACTCAGCAATTAGTGCGTATTCTCAACATTCTTGACCGAAAACGTGCTCCAAATATCGTAATTCGTTGATACAGAAACAAAACTTGCACGATTTGTGATACGCATTCATATCGTGTCCTGAATTTTACAGTGTTTGAACTGTTTCAATTCATCTGTGCAGTGACGCTGTTTCCTTAGCCGCTCGTTCTCAAATTACACTGGAACCTGGAATTAGAAACCTCGGATTTACTATTATTATAGAACTGATGTCCCCCGCAGTTTCGTGATAATATCAGAAGTGGGGCCAAAAAGGGGTGGGCGGTGCTCAGTCAAGCGTGACAAGCAGCGCGAGGAACGCACTCTCAGCACGTTAGTTGCAAACTCCTGAGATGATCAGATTTATACTTCACACTAGTAGCACGGAACGTTCCAGGAACGTGCTTGGAACGTCCCGCGGGCACTTTGGAAACGTTTTAGCCACTTCCCAGGAATCTGTAAAGTGCTCACCCCTTTGGAACGTTCCAGAAACGTCCGACTGGGACCTAATGGGGAGTTACGGTTAACTCAAAAATAATATCATCTATTTTTAACTATCTCTTGCGGTTCACGAGATATTTGTTGTTAAAAAAAATAGTAATAACGTTAAGTCCCTTTCAGGTGACAGTGGATACGCCGGTAACCATTCTGGCTACCCAGTCGGCTGAAAGACGTCTTAGGGATGTCCCAAAATCATCTCTAGGACATCTTAAATTTTTTTCCTACTGGGTACCGGTGTTTCTTCCAGATTGATTTAAGTGGATTCGTCATTCTTCTTATATTCAGGTACCCGGAGAGTACGCGCAATGTAATTGATTGTAAGAAGGTGAATATTTAACGTAACGAAGTCTACATCACTTTCCTTCACACTGCATGCACATAAAAGACAAAAGTGAATTTTTGTTGCAAGTAATTTTCATGTAGATAAAGTTGAATTTTTTTGAATCCAAACAAAACAAGATTTAACAGTGTTGGCATAGTAAGAATTTCCCATTCGGTGGCAAAATCTTAGCACATCAAGGTAATTTGTGTTGCAGGTAAATATTATTCTGAAAACGCTGTAAGGATTACATTTTTTCCTGTGTGGGTTTCGCAAGTTACCCATTATCATAGATATATATTACCAAATACCTACATTGATGACCCCGATGTGATATTGGTTCAGCAATCAGTGTGACGCCACATGAAACTCAGTTGATGTTTACGTTTCACTCTGCCGCCTGGCACTCTGGATGTATTAATTCTCCTATTTATTATTAATGGCAAGGGATGCCAAATGGTTGCTTTTGGAGTTTGACTTATAAAATTTTCCATCGGCAAGGGACGTCAATTAAACACACAAATTTTTTTGTTTAAAAAACCCGTAAGTTTTCTTCTTATTAATTTGCTCATAAACCCTGCTATGTACTTCGGTATAGATACATATACATACAATTATCTAGCAATACCACAAGCGCCATTTGATCTCTATTCTAAACTCGGCGTTGAGCATCACTTGCGTCTACAATTGAGATAAAATAACAACACTCGTTTATTTTAAAATTTGATTTCTAAGTGTGGCTCAAAAGGCAAATCCGTTATAAACACATCAGAAATAAGAGAAAGTCAAGATTCATGAAAACCTATTGCTGAATGTTATTAATCATACTAGAATAACTTTTTCTGTCGTGGAATCAACCAAATGAGAGCTTAGTTGTTAGATTTAGTTATTTTTACTGTCAAGCTCTCATCATAATACCATCATTTCTTCGAATCTCCTCGTTTTGAGACCCCCTGCATGCGATTAAAACCGGTGGTGTCTGTCTGTCTGTCGTTGTCATTGTTGTCGTCGTTGGTATCGTTGTTGTTTCTGTCGCTGTCGCCTGTATACCGGATAACTTTTGAAAAACTAGTCGGATTGGATTGTGCTTTGGAATATATTTTATGGGCCAAAAACAAAGATCCAGTTCGTTAACCAGCTATTTTGGATGAAAATTCCAACAGTTCGAGTATTTTCAAAATTTTCAAGGCCATTTTTTTCAAAATTTAAAAATTCTATGTACGGCTATCCGTAGTACTCGGAAACGCGAACAATTCATCCCTACGACTCGATTTTTTTTTAAATGATCTCTTTTTGGGACTGCAGACTTATCAACTCTTGTCTAGGCCATTAGCCCTCCGCCCCACAAAACGAGGTCCGATGCTTAACTTGAAGAACTTAATTGAACTTGTTTGCTGCCCAGAACAATCTGCTATGGACTGAAGGCATACTCTAGGGAGTCTTTCTTCGTTTATACCCAGCATCTTTTCTCACCAGTTTAAGGCCAATTTTGGGATGTTACGGGCAGTTGAGACTCGCCCAAGCACTAGGCTAAGTGTGACACTAAGTGACATTGGAATATGTGTAGAAAGTCCAAAAAACTTCGGTGTGCCACCATTCCGAATTGGATTCTTGAAGGATCTGCAACGTCAAACCTACAGCAATCTTTGCAGTAGCCATCCTCTTGGTGCAGGCTAGAGCAAAGGCACCTGAGCTCCAAAATAACTTACCTAGGTAATTGTATTTTCTAACCATCTCCAGCTGATTTCCATGCAAAGTGAAATTCGGAATCAAAGGCTACTTTTCCTTGTGGAAGACCATGGTTCTCGTTTTAGATGTATTAATTCATCTCTATTGATCTATACAAGAGTCAGCAAGCAACACGATGTGATCGGCATAGGCCAGTAGAAAAAGCCTAATCAAATGATTTCCCTTCCACCTTTAACTGAGCACGAAGTCTTCCAGATCATTAATTGTCAAAGTAAATAAGGCCGGACTGAGAGGCTTACCTTAAGGAATACCGCAATTCATGCAAAAGGGGGATGTGAGGCCCTCCGGCGTAAGAATAGACAACCGAGCTGCTTCGCGGAAACTCTTCGCTACATTCATACATTTTTTGCTGAAACCTAAACCCAATGATTTACTCATCAGTGAATCGTGGCTTACAGAGGAAAAAGAACTTAAAACAAAGATTTGAACTATACAACCTCTGACAGCCCTAAATCCTCCCTGGAATTTAGGCGCATACTGTGACTTATTCATTCACTCCACCAGTAGGTCAAGCATTGTTCGTATTATAATTTCCTCAGGTCCCATTGAGTGGGCCTCGAGGTCTTTTTTCCTCAGCCTAACTAATGTCAGGCACTGGCATAAAACATGCAGAGATATTTCATTATCTCTGCTGAATGGTCTGCACTCTTTAATGGGATTGTACCCCATTTTGTGCATGCGATAGTGTAGGTGGTTTGCCCTTGTAAGCATCTGAACCTTGGCCTAATGTCTTTCTCGTGGGTGATCCTAGGATTTCCCTAGCTCTATCCATCCTTTACATATGACATAGGATGGCTTTTGCCTGCCAGCAAGCCTGGGTTCGTTCCCAGTATTCCCAGTGCTTCATCCGGATTCAGCTTTTGATGGTCATGCCGATTCAGCTAGACGCTAGTCCCAGTACCGGTTCCGGTCCTAGGCAGTCACTTGCTGCGCCGCTTTTCTTCAAATGGTCTACTTTTTCATCTACCTTGATCTCAGTGTGACCAGGATCCCATATGGAGGCCACGTTCTTGTTTTCTGTAAGTTGGTTCAATGTCTATTCGTATTCCTAAACCAGCTCCAAAGTTATGCCTGGATTTCCAACTGCAGTTAATGTCGCTTGGCTTTCCGAGCAGATTGTAATCCGCCTACCTGCAGCATTTGCCTCTATTGATGTTTCAGCGGTGCATAGGATGGCCAGGTTCTCTGCCTGTGAGAAGTGGCAGGTCGCCCAAGAGGGATCCCTCTCGCCCTCCTTCCTGTGCCATCATAGATTCCTGCTCCTGACCCTCCACCATTTGCTTCCCACATACCCCTGCTTGGGATGTAGACGAGGAAAGTCTTGGTGAAGTTGAAACTTCTTATCGTTTTATCTTGCATTATTTCTAAAATTAGTAGTGTGCTGATGTCACTTGGGAACCAAGTGCGTCTAGTCCCCCAAGTCCATCTATTTGCTCTTGCCAGGCGACCAATCGCGTAAGTTGCCCTAGCAGTTATTGCAACTTGTAGGGTTCTTTACAGAACATGAATCCTATAGTCGCTGGCGGGGTAGCCCTCATTGATCTCGTCACGTTTCTAAAAGCGAGCGTTTGCAATAGTCGCAGCCTTTCCTGCATCGATTTGAGTTTCACCCCCGACCACCACACCACGGGCCCGTGTAGTAGCCTTGGTTTAAGGACAGTAGAGGAGAGTCAAGCAAATATTTTAGCCCCCAGGCCCCACGTGAAACCAAAGGCTCCTCTGCACATCAAAAATGTCATGAGAAACTTCCTGCATTGGGTCTCAAGATGCTTCGTCCAGTTCAGCTTACTATCTTGGATTATCCTCAGATATTTAAATAAGTATGAGGTCGTGAGCCTACAAGGGAGCCTGTAGCAAATCACTGCCAATAAAGGAAAACTAATATTAAATACCCATTTACGAAAAAAAATCTGCCATGAAGGACGAAAGATGAATGAAAAAATATCGTTATCGGGAATTATTTATATTTGTAACATAAACTACTTTTCACAGTAAAAGTAGAATATCGTTGCTAATTTATGACACACCTTGACCAAACTTTGCGGGTAGGATAGAATTCATCAAAGTTACAAAATTGCGTAACTTTGAAAAATATTTACTGCAAATGGAAGAAATAAACTACAACGCAATAATAGAGGGTTATACAAAATTTATATTCACATCTTATTTTACTATTTTACATATCAATCATTTGTTCGCAATTGTATACGTTGTGAAAATAAAAACTAAAATCGTGATTTTTGAAACGCGGACCAAGGTAATCAGTCAACCGATTTCGAAGAAACTTTACATCAATATAGTATATAAGGTGCACATATGCTTCTTGTTCAGGAGAATGTAATCCATGAAAGTATTGCAGAATGATGTTTTTATTCAAATATGGAAAGATTCGAATTTTTCAAAGTATGTGACTAGCTCCAACTTGTGACTTTTAGATTTTTGATTTGATGTGATTTTGATTCTTTATGTGACTTTTAGAGCCTATACATCAAGTTTTCGAGAAAGAAATTACTACATTACCGTAGACCGAAAACTGACTCTTTACAATTAATGATATGCAGAAAGATATTTCGTATGTATGTCGTTAAAGGGTGAATTTATTTGAAATCAAACAAGCCGTGTATGCTCAATTCACTGAATCATTTTTCGACAAAATATGTCGTTTTGCATTTCTTTTCAGTTTTCCAACTCTTGCTAATGACATATGGCATACATACTATATAAATTAATCTTTACCTTCTTTTTGATAAAAACATAACATGTTGTATCTGATAGCGTCATAATTCGCAAGTGTTTTTCAGATACAGTCCAGGAGGAATATATTGATGAAATGAGAATAATTAAGAAGGACAAATAAGATAGTGGCTAATATTATATAAACCAGGAGTATGCGACGATCTCTTCTGTATCTCAAAAATATGTGCCATCGTTTGTCCAAAACTGGCTCTTCGTTCGTTACTCTAGTCGCAAGTTCATTTCGAAGAATTCAGTGAAATTAAACAATTTATAATAAACATTATTTGAAGAAACTTCAAAACCGCTGTCTTTACCTCAAAGAAAATGAGGGCTATAATTGCTGTTCTCTGTTTCATCCTAGTGGCATTCCCTAATCCTATTGGTAAGAAAATTTAAATTGTAAATTATTGTTTAATAATGGTATATAATTCTGTTTTTCACATTTCTATACCACACTATAATTTGTAAACTTTCTCACATTTGCAAAGAGATAAGAAAAATTAAATAATGAGCAAAAGATTAGCTTGAAGAATTTGGAAAAAATTAGAAGCTTTTCAATAATTATCAAAGATTTTAGGAGATTACATTTTATTCCAGATTTCTGAGAAAATTTCAAATGGCTCAGATTTTATTTTAGAAGAATAATTTTGAGTTTTGAAGATCTCAAAATTTGTGGAAAAAGAATATGTAAGACTTTGAGACAATTTTTTTAATTTTTGAGGATTTCAAAAAGTTGTACGTAAACTGAATTTCGCAAGATGTCAAAAAAATGAAAGGAATGTTCTATATATTTATGGGAAAATTTTGAATGATTGTTTGTCATACATTTTTAGAGAAAATCAAAAAAGATTACAAAACATATTCAATTATTTCCTAAAATATTAAATTTAAAAAAAAATTTGAGTAAGTTTAGTAGCTATTCAGAAGTTTTGAAACGATTCAAAAATAATTAAAACTTGTAAAGATTTGCTAAGAATTTTATAAGGTTTCACGAAAATGGAAGAAAATTTTAGGTTCCTAGTAAAAATTAAAATGATTTTTTATTTCGAAAAATCAATTTTAAGAGATTATTTTAAACGTTTTTCAAAACATCAGAAAAGGTTTCTGAAATTTTCAAAGATGAATCTGAAAGATTTTAGGGAATTTTTTTAATTTTTCAGAATTTAAAAAAAAATGCAGGAAAATTTTGAATAATTTTTAAAGATTAAAAGGTTTAGAAGGTCTGAAATGATTAAAAAAATCACTTTCATAAGATTCGTGTGAAAGTTTTAAATGATTTTTTATTTTGAAAAATGAATTTTGAGAGAAAATTGAAAAAGGTTTCTAAACATTTCACACGATTTCCTAAAATTTCAAAACAGAGCGTCGAAGGTTTTGAAGCAAACGGTTCCAATTCGGTAAGATTAAAAAATCAACAAAAGAATCGAGTAAATTCAAGAAAAATTTAGGAGAATGAAAGAGATTCAAAAAGAATTTTAAACTTCAAAAGAATTTTAGATATGTAGATTTTTAAAGATTACAAAAAGAAATAAACTTGAGAAGCTTTAAAAGAATTTCGAAAGTATTGAAGATAATAACCAAATTTCTCAAAATTCCTGAGGAAATTTAGAAGATTATAAGGCAATTTTTTACATTTCGAATGATTTTTCAAAATTTCAAGAAAAATTCGAGTCAGTTAAAAGTCCCAAACATCTTTTAAAAAGACCCGAATTTTTCCTAATATTTTGTGAAATCCTATAAAATAAAATAAGAAATTCTTTAAAATCTTTTAGATTTTTTTGACGCATCAAGAATCTTATAAAAATTATGTGCAAATAAATTCAAAAAACAAACTCACAACACTAATTTTCTTTTTCTCAATTCTCAGAATTTAATTTCAGCTCGAATTTAAGTGTTCAAAAACTTTTAACTAGTTTAATTTAATTAGTACTTACATCTAACAACTTCAATATTTGTGCGACTTAAAAAAATATTGAAAAAGCGTTCAGCGTGAAATCAAAATATTATTTTATTTATTTCTAGACAATACTTTGCAAATATCAGCCTCCTAAGTCTGTTTTGCAGGGTTCCAAAAAACCCTACATTTATTATTTATTATTAATTTTAATTATATTTTCTTTGAATAATGCTAGAAAGTTTCGTTTTTTTCCGAACTTTTCCACTTATTGTCAACTCTTTACTGAGCAAGGTGATAATTAAGGGGCCATGCCCAAAATACGTTATACATTTTTCAGGTACTTTTAGCCCCCGGGCGCGCCCCGCGAAGTACTTTTTCCATTGTTCTTAACATGGAAAATGATACTTCGAAAGACTCTCCCCCACCCTAAACGTATCACTTATTTTGCGAATGACCCATAATGCAAGTTAAAGAGCGAAATTGTTCGAACAATTTATTATTATTTTTATTAATATTCCCTTAGGAGGATGCTAGAAAGGTGCGGATTTTTATTAAATTTTTAACTTTTCTTTGCCTTTTACGTATGAAAAAATAATATGAAATACTAAATTGTGTGAAAATGATCCACCAATTACTGCAGTGTGTTTACCGACTTCTTCTTGGACAGATTTTGATTTTCTTTCTTTAATGTAATAATCAGATTTCTTTGTGAACTAAAAATTATGATTTGGTACATTATTTCATTAGTTAATCCAATAATTAATTTCCTACTTATATTTTTTTTTGCAGAATCAATGCTTGGCTTTTTGAAGAAACGCCCGCCACCGCCTGAACACCAAATAACAGAAGCCATGTTCGTTCGCCCTCCTCATCTTTCTGCTCGTTTGTACGTGAGTTCTAAATATAGAAAATCAATTAGAAGTATACATCACGGTATTGTGAGAGTTGGAATACAGAAGGAAATGGGTGCCGAGTATGTCATTGGTTTTATGGAAGAAATACAACTTGGAGAATGGAATTTATGTCCATTCGTTCATACTATACAAGAGCTTGGATTCAATACTGGAAGAATTAAAATACGCATAGATGGCAACTATGCCTTTAAGTATATTCCACTACCCGAGAAGGATGCTTTGGATGCTGTCTTCTACAAGCCGTACAATCCACAACTCATTCGTATTTTCGATATAGACTACCAAAGTCTATCTAAGCCCCTTGAACCGGTCTTCCCACTACCGGCCAAGAAGGTGGCCTCCGCAGCTCAGGCTTCGTTAAGTCAGGCCTCGACCTCGAGGGGCCAGGCCGGGCCCCGAAAAATGCCGCCCCGAAGGAACGTGAGCAAATAGGGGTGCCAAACGCGTTACTTAGAATGGGGCGCCCACGCCCCTAGCTCCGTCACCCGAGGGCGCCAAAGAAGCTAAAGCCGGCACTGCGCCGCCCATCACTGATTCAACAATATGGTCCAACCCTGCGGCCTATCCTGTTTGATTTTGAAACAAAATTTAAACAATAACTTTTAATATATATCATGTATCTACATTTTTGTGCTCTTCATAATTTTAATTTCTGTATCTATAACTGTATTCATATTGCAACTTGTTTCCTCGGTCGCGCAGAATGAAATAAAGGGCCCCATGGTATGAGTGTAACATTTCGGAAATGCGTTTTATTGGTCCAAAATAATGCAAAAGATTCCCAGATAACAATTTGCTCACACCTTGCCCACATGGTGTTTGCACGCGTGTCGACCGATCGTCACGATGTGAGTGCAAGAGTGCAGACATATATGTGTCCTCATATGCGTCGCATATGCGCCGCACGCGTGTCGGCACGTGCGTGCCAGCGTCGCGCTAGCATGCACGTGTTTTGAGTTATAATTATTGAAAACAAGATGTTAAAAAAACATAAGTGACAGGAAACATTGTATGGCGTATATTTTTCTTTATTTTTATCATTTGAATATAAAATACTCATGGTGCGTTTTCACGGAGCTGAAATTTTAGAGTTCAAAAAATTATTTTTGAACAATTACAACGCTTGGCGACTTTGTTCTTTGCCTCAAAATTTGTTTATACTCCAAGCTAATTTTCCGAACCGAAACCCAAGAAAAAATGTTTATTTAATTTGAACAAAAATAATTATTCACTTTTATTTCGACTTTTTGTCTGTAAAATAAACTTGGAAAGTAACAAAAATTTAGAGCATGAAGCGAATTTGATCAGAGTTTTATTTTTACATAACTGCTATATTATGTTTCTGGTAATAATGCGCTTTTTGTGCCGCACTCTTTAGCGCACGCTATATGCCGACATTTTGCCCTAAGTACCTGACGAGCATGATAGACGCACGCTGTGCTGCATATCATGCAGACCGTGTGCGGGCACTATGCAGGATTACTTATTACCCTCAGTACGTGCTGTCACTGTGCTTACATTGTTGCTGACACATCATGCTTGCACGCCATGCGCCCATGTGCGCGCGCATGCATTGTTATCTGGGTTATGGTCCGCTTCGACTTACAAGTGAGTAAAAATCATTGTCTGGTATTTTTTGTTGTAAAGTGAATACTTCTCTTTTGCCTGTTCTTTTCGTGATTCAATGAGGATAAGTGATTGCTCGAAAGTACTATCTTGTTTTGTATAGAATAAAAAAATAGTAATTTCATCACAAGTAGGGTTAGGCACGTCTTTACCGCGGCAGGGACAATGTTCGCGGGACGAGCAGTAAGCATCAAATTCCGCGTGAAGCCGCATGTTACCGGGCGAGTGATGTAAGATATTTGTTCGAAACCACCATGTTATGAGACTGTAGAGCCCCCAGAAAAATGAGCGTAAGAGAGCCCTTCACCGAAATGGTGTAAAACGTCCTATGAAGTAATGATTTTTGATAATAAGGATGATCACTGACCGAACGTTCTTCTGTTTTATTTTCTCCATCTGTCAAATTTCTCGAAGGCCAGCTCATATTTATCCTTAAATTTTTGGGGTACTAAATCTTTCTTTGCTTCTTTCACTTCTTCATTAGTTTGAGGGGTGGCATTTTGGTTGTTTTTCCGTGACTTCGAGTGTACGAAGATTTAAATTTATAACACTTCGCGGCGCAATTGCTGATAATTGAAGGTTTTACGGAATCTATTGTTGTAGATGAAAACATACGATTAATGTGGGAACCATCTGTCATTATTGAAATACATTGTGCGTTATTCAGTGGCCATGTGTGGAACTAATAAACGGACTTGCGGTGGAGTTTGGAACTAATTAACTGCCGCTACCTGGACCGTATGGTGGAGGGCTATCTAACATTTAATTTTCTGGTGGCGTAATAGGTTCATAACACGGTGGTTTTGAATGAAAGGATTGTATTTGGAGGTTCTTTCAAGATGTTCTTTCCGTGGTTTTATAGAGCCCTTATGTCCAGGGAACCTTTAAATGTAAAACAAAATGTGTAGATAGACTTAAGTTAATGTGGTTTATATTATATTTTGATGATGATCAAACTGACAACTCTTAATACTGCCAAATACAGTTTAAAAGAGTAGAAAGAAATATTAAATACCTATTTACGAGAGAAAAATCTTCCACAAAGGATTAAATACAAATAAGAAAAAAATTGCTGCTGGGAATTATTTATATCTGCAACATAAAGTATTGTTAACAGTAGAAGTGAAATATCATTCTCAATTTATAAGACAGCTCAATCAAACTTTGTGCGTACGGTAGAATCCACCAAGGTACAAAAATTATGTAAGTTTGAAAGATATTCACTTAAATTGGGAAAAATAAACTGTAATTTTCTAAAAAGAACGCTTTCAAAAATGTCGTCTGAATGCTAAAATTTTACTCCGGTGTTATAAAACTTGTATATTTACATCTGAGTTCACTATTCTGCATATTAATCATTAATTCGCAATTGTATCTGTGGAGAAAATAATAACTAAAAACGTGATTTTTGAAACGCCGACCAAGTTACAGCTTGCAGGCCTTTATCAAATTACCTTAAACTTAAAAAAAACATCAAAAATCAGTCAATCGATTTCGAAGAAACTTTGCATGAATTTAATAAATAAGGTGCATATATGCTTTTTTTCGAAAGAAAGTAATCCATAAAAATACCAAAGAGTTAGGTTTGCACTTAGATATTGAAAAATTAAAATTGTTCAAAATATGTAACTGGCTCCGAAGAAAGAGCTGACAGTGCCTAAATGTCACGTTTTCAAGGAAAAAAATGGCTGTATTCAGGCTCAAAAAAATTGTGATGTCTAGTAAATACTGATTTTGTATTGCATTTATAATTTACTATTTTGCATTTATTTTCAGTCTCCCAGCTTTTTCTAATAATAAATGGCATAATATATGAATTAATGTTCACCTTCTTTTTGATCGAAAGATAACATGATATCATGTTACTTGCGCAATATGTAATTTTCCCCCTCTTAATTGTATATAATAGCGTCATAATTCGCAAGTGTTTTTCAGGTACAGTCTAGGAGGAATATATTCATGAAATACGAATAATTAAGAAGGACAAATAAGATAGTGGCTAATATTATATAAACCATGAGTATGCCACGATCTCTGTATCTTAAAAAATCTGTGCTGTCGTTGGCCCACAGCTGGCGCTTCGTTCGTTAATCTATCCGCAATTTCATTTTGAAGCATTCAGTAAAATTAAACAATTTATTAAAAAAAATTTTGAAGCAACTTTAATGTACATAGAATTTGATAAAAATTAAAACATTTACCGTGCATTGCCCTAAAAAAGTAGCGAGTAGAGTGACAACTGCTGTCTTTATTTCAAAGAAAATGAGGGCTGTAATTGCTGTTCTCTGTTTCATCGTAGTGGTATTCGTTGATCCTATCGGTGAGTATGATAATATTTATAATTCAAAAAGGAATTTTTAATCATACTATATTTCTTCATTGTTCCAAATCGTTCAAATTGAAATATTCTTCTTTCTTCTAACTGTGCCCATGGGAACAGGAAAGTCTCTAGATATTTTTGGCGTCCCAAGATACTTCAAATCTACAAAAAAATAAATGCATGTTTTCAATGATATAAAAATAAATAATTACTTTTGAAATATCATGCCCATAAGTCCGTTCAATAGGGTCAAAAAACCCATAAGTCCACTTTGCAATTAAAGTGAGGTCATAATTGAATTAGGTTAAGAAGCAAAATGTTTCAAGCAATAAATTATTATTTTTAATAGTATTCTCTATGAACAATGCTAGAAAGTTGCGGTTTTTTCTGAAATTTTTCATTTTTTGTCAAATTTTCACTTAGTGAGGAATTAATGAAATTTAACGAACATGATTTTTTAAACAATTCATCGTTGTTTATAACTATCTTCTCTTGGATCATTGCTAGAAAGTTGCGGATTTTTCTACAATTTTTTACTTTGCTTTTGCTTTTTACTGATGAACATATAATAAATAAACACTGAAGAGAATTATTTTTTTAAACAATCTTTTTCTTTTGTGCGAGTACCATTTTCTATGATAGAACAGATATTTGAAATATATTTCAAATCTTCAACAAAATATATGCATTCCCAAATTTAAAAAAACCAAATATCCAACCAAATAGTTGAATCTTCAACTAAACAATATAAATTTTGAACCAAAAATGGAATGGTGAAATTTTCATTTGAAAAATTAATATATAACCAAAAAAATGTTAACAAAATTGTTGATTTTTCAACGAAAGAGATGAATTTTCAACTGAAATTATGAATCTTCAACACAAAGAAATAACATTTTTAACAAAGTAGTTCAACTTTCAACCAAAAATGATGAATTCTTCATGAAAAAGATAAATATTTTAAATTTCAACCAAAAATACGAATTTGCAACAAAATAGGTACACTTGAAACCAAAGAGATGAATTTTCCACCAAGAAGATAATTTTTTAACAAAATACACGAACTTTTCACAAAATACATGATCTTTTTTCAATTGAAAAAAATATTTTTGAACGAAAAAAGATGACTTCTTAATAAAAAATTTAATAGTTGATATTTTAACCAAAAAATATTTTTAGTTTGGATCAATAACAGTTACATTCAACCAAAAAAAATTTTTTCAACCGAATAGTTGGATTTGCAGTCAAGATAGAAAAAAATCAACCAGATTGTTGGAGTTTCAAGCCAAAAAGGCGAATTTTCCACAAAAAATTTGATTTTCAACCAAAAAACAATATTTTCATTCAAAAAGATTAATTCTCAATGAAAAATGAATAGATGAAATTTCAACCGAAAAGATGAATTTTCAACAACATTGTTTAATTTGAAACAAAAGAGAGGAATTTTTAATAAAATACATGAATTTTCAGCTACAAAAGATCAATTTGCAACAAAATAGTGCAATATAACACCAAAGGGATGAATTTTGAGCCAAGAAGGTTAATTTTTTACCAAAAAAAGACGAATGTTAAACAGAATATTTGAATTTTCAAATGAAAAATATCCATTTTCAAACGAAAATGTCACAGTCACATTTTCAATTGAAAAAATTAATTTTCAACCAAAAGAGATGAATCCTCAACTAAAAATGTAATAGTTTATGTATTAAAAGCAACAAAAAAATTTAGTTTCGACTCGAAAACAGTTTAATTCAACCAAAAAACTTTTTTGCAATAAAATAGTTGAATTTTTAACCGATCTAAATGATTTTCTTTCAAAATCGTTCAATTTCGAACAAAATAATTAAATTTTCAACGAAATAATGAAATTTTGAACCAAAAAAGATGAACTTTCAATTAAAATAATAAGTAAAACATCTTCAATAGTTAAATTTCCAGTTAAAAAAATTCATAATCAACCAAAGAGAAATGAATATTTAACTTTGAAAATATTTTTTTTATTTGGTTCTAAGTGTTTTATAGATTTTAGAAAATTTTGAATCTCAGGGTGGGAGTAAAATTTCAATTTTCCAATGTTGGGCTATAAATTTCTATAGCTATCTGCCACCCCAATTTGAATAGTGCAAAATTAAAATTAGTTGGAAAAGTAATAAAATTGATTGATTGTCATAAAAAAGAATTGTGAACTACATTTCGAAAGTAACTAAAAAAATAACGGTTACGGTTACTGAAAAAAATGTAACTAGTTACCAATTCGTTACTTATAAAAGTAATGTCGTTACCACTATCGTTACCAAAAAAAGTAACTAGTTACAGTAACCCCCTACATGAGCCTTAATGTAATACACTCGAATTTCAATTTTAGTAAATTCGATTTGTGCGTTCCAAGAATTACGTTTGATTTAAGTTGAAGGTCCGAACCAAAACCGTGCTTAAATTGGAATTCGAGTGTACCTGAAATTAGCCCTGGAATAATACTTTGTTTTGACAGTGCTCTATTTTCCGTTGGTCTCTTTAAATTAGGGTAGTTAAAAAAACGTTTAGTTTTACTTTTCGGCGGCCGTATCGCGACAGTTTGTTTCCCTGCGTGGAAAAATACCCCCTTAATTTTTTTCAGATTTTTGAAGAAATTTTTAGTAGTTGCGAGCATTAAATTTAAGTATAAATTGAGATTCTTGTAGTTTACGACTTCTTAAGAATTCACATAATAATTTTAGAGCGTTATCTTATGAAAAAAATGTAGCTGATTGGCCGTACTTTAATTACGTAACGTATTATTGTCCCTCTCTAAGACCTCTCCTCTCCCCTGTAACGAATCGTAAGAAAATATGTCTACCCCCCCACCCCCTCTTACTGTACGTAATTGATGGTTTCCAGAAATAATATGATGTAGCACGTGAAACAAATGGAAATTTTGTGTACTTAAGATAATACATGATTTGCAGGTAAAGAAGGCTTATACATATAAATATTCATACGTAATATAATTAGTATTTACGAAAGATATATATGTAGCTTTCAAAGACAATAAATAAAGCAATTTATACTTTTTTTATTGTCCATGTATGAATCATTTTATTTACTTTTTCAAATGATGAAATTTCAATAAATTGAGTGTATTTAACAATAATATAATGAAGTTTTATGTAAAATCGTATGGGATTTGGTAGATTTCGTGATCGAGGGGTGATTCTCAGACATATGAAAATGTCCATTGTTATTTAAATTTGAAGTTATGGTTCACTTGGTCAAACACATTATGGGAAAGATATGAAAATGGATTGCATTTTGCTCTTTGGCTAGTTATTGCTGTTAGAATTAGGTAGTGTGGCTGAAAATTTCATTTTCAAAATTCCCCGATTTTTTCTTGACCAATTTTTTTCTTTCCCTGAACATTAACATTCAGATATCAGCATTGCAATCTTGTAATATGTTTAACGTACAAACTTTCATTAAAGGAATAAAACAATATCCTATATGCCACGAGATGATTTTTTAAGATGAGTTTGTAAAAAAAAAAGTTCAATCTTCAAGAAAGTAATTAAATGAAAAAAAAATTGAATTTTCAACCTAAGAAGACAATTTCTTAATAAAAATTTCTAATGTCCAGATAGCACAAATAATTCGTATACATTGAATTTCTAAATTTAGACTAACAAAAAAAAATAGAAATTCTGTTTTAAACTTCAGAATAAAAATTTTGGAAACACTTTAATTGAATACTGATAATCAAAATTAGTCTGTGACAATGGTTCCTGAATATTTCACAGATTAATATACTTTCAGAAGTTGTCAACATTTTGAGATTAGGGGAAGGTTTCTGTAACAACTTTGGGGTACAAAAGTTCGTTCGATTATTAGAACTTGTAAAACATGTCGAGATAAATATTTATAAAATTTCAAGTAATGAATTACAAGAATTCAGATCCAAACTCTCAGAATTATTTAATGATTTGACCACAATCAATAAATTACTTTCGAAAATAAAAAAATAACTAAATGAGGGGTACAAGTTAACAAACGAGTTTTCCAAAAAAATCCTGATCACGTGATAACTGTGTGGATAAAGGGAATATTGCTATGGTAATTTCGAGAAGTGAATGCAACAAACATAATAGCAGTTTTTGATGACTGAAACAGTTTTAAAATAATAAAAAATAAACCTCTGAAAAAATTACAAAAAGGTACATTTAATATTTAAAAAAAAATGAAGATTAAATGGGTATTTTGGCAATGTTAATTAATGTGATATCGATACTGTAAATACAGTTCTCTCTTTTTCCTATGGTGTGATTAAAGCAGATGAAGTTAATCAACCATTAGGACTTTTATATCAACAATAGGTTCCCCAACAAGGAATTGAAAATAATTACTCAGTAGCATCATTAAAAAATCAATAACAATTTCAGAAAACTTAGTAAAAAATAGTACAGTTTTTTTGGAACTTATTGAAGAGGAATCACGATTCCATAAGATCATATTATAGCCAATAGGATCTGTACTCTCACCTATTTTAGCTGAAATTGTCATGGAAGACTTAGAGAATACAGTTTTCAATAACATGAAAAATCTAGTGAATGATAATTTAGAAAAATTAGGATTTTAATGTCTTTTTAAGCGAGATATGTTGACGATTCTGTTATATTTGTAGAGGTTGATAGTGCTATACAATTTTCACATCAAAATTTCCATAGAAAGAATATAGAATCATGCAGAATAAGAGATTTGAATAGATTCCACGCGGTTGTTTTACCTTATTTTGAAAAATATTCCCAAAGCCTTGAGATCATAACTAGAAAAAATAGTTTTACATACAATTTATAAAATTCCATTCAAAAGTAACAGAACTATTAAACTGGGAAAAAATGTACACAAAGAAACGAAAAAACAAAATGTAGATTATAAAATAAAATATAGGAGTTGTAAGGCAGTATATATAGTTCAAAGAAGACCGCTAAGAATGAGGAGAGATGAAAAACAAAATCATTTTTATATGAATAAGAAATGCTATAGCGTTCTTTCAAGACACAGAATCACACATGGCCATTAGTTAGATTGGGATGATGTGAAAATCTTATCTAATGAAATTAACCAAAGAAAGAGGGAACTTACGGAAATGCTATAAGTAAAAAGAGAGGCAGATAATGCAATTTTCATTGAAAAGGGATATTTCAAGATACAATAAAACATTGTCCCAACGTAGTATAGAGAAGAAGAAGGAAAAAGAGAGTGAGGTTGGTTTGGTTGTCTTTTTTTTATTTCTCCCTCTTTTTTCCTTTGCTATATGTCTGTCTCTAATCAGTCGATTACGAGGTTGTTGAGAAACATATTTCTCTATTTAAAGTCTTTTTTGCAATTATTTTGCATGAACTAAACTTTTTAAATAATTTTTTTGTAAACTTATTTTTGAATTAATAATTTATTTGAGCCGTTTTGCTCAAAGATAAATTTTTTCCACAATTTGACTTGTTAATACTTTTGTTAATACCGAAGAAGACAGGTATCAGCATTTTATAAATCCTAAATGACTTTAGGCAAAAGGTTTCAAATTTACGAATAATAAATGCGAAGGAGTCTTGTAGTTCTCGAGGATAGTCTAGGGGAAAAAGTTGAAGCATTATTGTCTCCATAACGTCTTCGTTCCTACTTTGCTACCACAAATAGGGAAAATGTTTTTCATTTGGTGAAAAATGCTCAGTCGGATCTCTTAGAACCACAATTCGAATCTGTATGAGACATTAGTGAGATATTTTGCATCATCGCATAACCAAATGAAATGGTGATCCTTCTTCTCAGAATCGCCGTTTTCCCTATTTATGATCTAGGAATTAAGAGAGGAAACCTCATAGTGAGGGCAGTACTGACTTTAATGCATTATACTTAAGAGATTCATTATCTGTTAACTCAGAACAGCGACGTCGAGACTATTGGCAAGGCCAGCTCATTTTCACAATAATCTCGCGCATGAAAATTAAATCTGCTTTATGAAAAATAAGGTTTTTCTACGCCTACGGAGGAAATATAATTATTCTGAAGATATAAAAAATGATTTTTGTGCGTCTTATTGAGACTGTGTTTCTTTTTGTTTTGTTTTTTTCACGATCGCCAATTGCGCAAGATCGTGTGCCTCGAGGATCTGTCCTCTAGTATTTTTTTCGTTATTCTTCGTCACTCGAGTACAGAGTGTACGGTGGACTATGTGGTTCTGTGTTTTCATATTTTGTTCCTTCTATGTTTTTTTTTCATTTTTTCGGAACTTGATTAGAAGTATGTCTTCTTTTTCTATGGTGGTTTTCTTCGGATTTCTATGCATGAGCATGATCGACTAGTTTTGAGTTCCCCAGCTGTGGATCTTTTTTCTTTCTGTTTGCATCTTTTCAGTAGCTCATATAGTTTCCTATAGTATCTGGGAACCTGCGAATATACTCATCTTTTTTTAAAGTTAATGCCATGGGATTTGTAAAGTTGTTTCTTGACTCTTGAATTATTCCTAGTTGTAATATACTTTGAATTTCTGTAGCTACTTTTTCTTTATGAGCCATTGGAATTAGATACGTTCGCTAGATGTGAGGCTTCATGCTGATTGCTTCAAAATCATTTTCATATACGCAGAGATTCGTCCTGATCGGCGAACGAAAATGTCTCGAAACTCTCCAATTATAGTGGCGAAACGGCGTTTTTGTGTGTTCGTTCAGACTGTTGCATTTTGCTGCGCGAGCCTCTATTTCCTCATCAATAATTAGCATGGGTTGATGTCATCAGCCATTAGTTGTTGAGTTATTGAACATTTCTGTAGGGCTTCCCATTTTTTCTAGTTGTTGCAAAGATTTCGATAAATTACGAGATATGCTACTTTTTCAGGTTTTTCAGAATAGATTTCTAGTTTATTTGATACTTTATTTTGATCTTTTCAAAGTTTTAATGTTTCTTTGTTTATATATAAACCCAGTAATGATAAAAAAATTTGATGCTCACCGATCTGGATAGTAAACGAGATTCATTTTCTCGTACTGTTTTGTATTGAGTATAAACAATTTAAGTATGAAACCAAATTAGGTCCAACACGAATTGCAGAAAGCTTGTGAATATTTTTAATTAGAAGAATACTTATAAATTCCTAAAGGGAAAAATAGTGCACTGATATTGCACAAAGTTTTGAGATTAAACAATTTAAAAAAAAAAATTAATATCACTATAACTTCCAATTATTACCTACTTGCAACGTGGAAAAGCTAAAAGAAATTTTTTTGCAGTATGAATTTCGTAGCCAAACATACTTCCAATTCTGAATACAGATTTCCCACAACTAAATAAATGTAACTAATCTTATAGAAATCTTCGAAACCTTATACTCTTAAACTCAATTTTTGATGAGATATACTAGACAACATTCAAATAAGTGTACGGAAAAAATTTCCAATAGTCTGTTTCACGCTTCCAATTTAATATATACGTGCTAATGTCATATCAAATGCTAAATAACGTGAAAGTGATCCACTATTTACTTGAGAGTGTTTACCGAAATCTTCTTGGACAGACTTTTATCTCCTTCCTTCAATGTAATAATCACATTTCTTTGTAAAATAAAAATTATGATTCAATACATTATTTTATTGGTTAATACAATAATGTATTTCCTACTTATATTTTTTTGCAGAATCAATGATTGGCTCTAACAAGAAACAAATTCAATACAAAATAACAAGCGCCATGTCCGTTAGGCCCCCCAAACTTTCTGCTCGTTTTTACTTCAGTGCTTATTATGGATTAGAGCATGCAATTAGAAGTATAAAGCACGGTTTTGTGAAAGTAGGAATACTGAAGGAAAATGTTGCCGAGTACGTTATTGGATATATCGAAGAAGTAAAACGTGGAAAAAGAGATTTGTGTCCATTCGTTCATGCTTTACCAGAGTTTGGAATGGATATTAGAAGAATTAAAATACGCGTTGATGGCGACTATGCCTACAAGTATATTCCACTACCCGAGACGGATGCTCTGGATTCTATTTTCTACAAGCCATACAATCCAGAACTCATTCGTATTTTCGATATAGACTACCAGAGTCTATCTAAGCCCCTCGAACAAGCCTTCCCAGTACCGGCCACGAAGCTGGCCGCCCCAGGTGAGGCTTCGTCAACTCAGGCTTCATCAAGCCACGCTTTGACCTTAGGGAGCCAGGCCAGCCCGGCCAAAGGTCGCCGCGAAGGTTCGGAAGCAAAGGGCGCCAAACGTATGATTTCCCAATATGGTGTCCCAACGCCCCTAGCTCCGCCACCCGAGGGCGTCAAAGAAGCTAAGGCCGACACTGGGCCGCCCAGCACTGATTAAGAATATGGTTTAACCCTGCGGCCTATCTTGTTTGATTTGAAAAAAATATATAAATAATAACTTTCAATATAATCATGTGTCTACATTTATGTTTATTTTCATAATTTTGATTTCTGTATCTGTAAATGTATTTATTTTGCACCTTGCTCCCAATATGGCGCAGAACGAAATACACGATCCTGGGGCACAAGGGCCTGAGTGACAAATTTCAAGAAAGCGTTTTATTCGTCCAAATTAATGTAAAAGTGTATGGTCCGGCTCGACTCAAAAGTGGCTTAAAATCCTTGTTTCGTATTTTTTTTTGTAAATCTTCTTTTTGCCTGTTCTTCTCACGATTCAATATGGAAAAGTAATATCTGTAGGGCAAGGGAACCAAATGCGGATCAGGTTTCAGAAACTACTTGTTTGAAAAAACAATTCTGATCCGAAATTAATTTTTCTTTTGGAAAACATTAGGGTGATCCTTTAGCTTCAACAACACGAAGTGCCGATTTTCAAAATTAATTTTTAAAAGTATGAGAATATTTCTTGTAAAGGTATGATTTTGATCCGCATTTGGACCCCGGGTCCAAAGGGGTGTTAGAACTTTGCAAAAATCATATCTATTTGCGCTTATTTTTCCGCATAAGAGTTGTTACTTCTTTTCGGAAAGCAGCCTTCAGTGGTCCAAAAAATCCTCTATCCAAAGGTTGGTAAAGATGTGTGTTATGCGGAGGGAAGCAGATCACGTGGATGTAATTTTCTTTGGCGCTCTTCAAGGTCGCAAGATTAATGTGGGATAAATGTCCGTCAAGAAAGAGAACTACCGGTCGCATAGGTGGAATAAGGCTCAAGAATTTGTTAAACCATTCAGAAAAAATGTCGCCTACAATAAAGATTTTTTTCTGACTAGGCAAAAATAGTGTCATCCATTGCACTTTCTGTTAAAGCTGAATTTAAAGACTTTTCTTTGAGAATAATAGTAGGTGGAAGCACGACTGTTCCTCTAGCGTTTCCACAAGCTACGATTGTGATGGTTTCTCCTCGTTCGCTTCCTTTTCTCACACATACTTGACTATCTCCCTTTCGTACTGCAATTTTTCCAGATTCTTTACCAGGCACAAACCACTTTCATCCATGTCGAAAACCATGTTTCCATTCAATCCCCTCGGTATCAGTTCATCATAACCAAGATAGCCAACTATCTAGACCCAAAATGCGGGGCGGGCGGACCTTACCACTGAAGACCTATTTTTTTAGGGGAAAGTTGTTGAAATAAACGGAAAAACATTGGTGGTTTTGGCAAATTTATTACACTACATATTGACTATGTTGTACCTTACGCATTACTCGGTACCTGTTTTGAAGTCATACTTCTCAACACTATGTATTTGTTTTAGTACTTCAGGATTTTTTTGCCAAAAAAGTATAGATTGTATAAAAAGCATAGTAAATGCGGGACATGCGGGACGCTACCCCAATTTTCCGGGACACTTTGCGGAGCAAATTTCAAAACGGGACAGAAGGTACTAATGCGGGACCGTCCCGGCCTTCTCGTCAATCCATCATACCATCTTTTTGTTGGTATGATATTTGTAAATAAAGTAAAGTTTTTTTGACGATTTACTTTTGCTGCCAATTCAATCATTTCACTTTTGTGAAGGCCATTGCCCATTTTCGCCATTCAGAGAGCTGCATTCTTCAAATCATTTTCATCTTTTGCACTCATTGCCGACGGTCTTCCTTTTTTTTGTATAGAGAACTTCTCCTTTGATATGGCGTCTCAACGTGGAGTAAGGAATTGCATATATCCTTTCTGCCTGACGATACGAAAGTCTTTTTTCTCTAATTGCTTCAGGAGAATTTCGTAAGGACATGGTGCAGCTGATCGATAATCCTAAAAACGTCACAAGAATTAGAAAATAATTAAAAAATCAGTTCTCAAAAAAGTGCGACCATAATGAAACGGATTCAAATTCATTAAAAGTTGTTTCCATTTAAAATTTGGATCACATTTACTTTGTAAAATAAATATGGACGAATGCAAGAAATTATTAGTTATGTGTCCTTTACTGCAAAATAAAAATGATAAAATCATAAAAACTGTTGACTTTTGTAAATTTGCACCACAAGTTTAATAACTATTACATCATATTTTTAATAAATTTAATACCATTAGTGACTTACGAAACTTTTATAAAAATATGTTGACAATCCAACAGAAAAAAGAAGAGTAAATATGAATTTTTAAGTTTCAAAAATCTTGAGTAGAATTTAAGGTTAGGTATGAAATCACTACTTTTCATGTTTGCTGCATTCTGGAAATAGTACAAGATCGTCAGAACCTTAATTATTTACTGAAACTTCATGATTTTATGAATATCCTCTTAGAGTCTTATGATTGTAAGATAAATATCTATTTAAATATTAAAGAATTTGTCTCTCACTGTAATTTCACCAAACTCAACCACATTGAGAAATGTCAGAGTTGCCACAACTTAGAAATTTTTTTTTATAGAAGCAGTGTAGCCACCTACAACAATTTAGTTTTAGGTTGTCAATTATTAGTTGGGCTATACATTTCACAATATTAATCGGCATTTGGACCCTGATCCGCATTTGGTTCCCTTGCCCTACAATATATTATCTCGTTTTTTTATAGATTTATATATTAAAAAGGATTTCACTATGAGGTGGTGGCTTCTTGCAGGATATTCTTTGCATGGGTTGATAGAGCTAAGTAATAGCTCGAAAGTGCTTCCATAAAAAAAAAAGAAAATGCGATAAATTATGGACAGTGTCTATAATAATACATAATACAAAATAATAAATAATATAGAATGAAACTGATATGGTTTAAATTATATTTGATCGATACATTATGTAGAAAAATATTTAAAAAATTACAGAAAGAATTTTGTCAAAAGATGTTTCTTTAGTTTTCGAAATCCACCTGAAACCTCTTATTACTTGCGAAAAAAGGCTCAAGAGGATATGAAACGTATAGCTTTAGGAACATTTTTATCGCGTCTAGATTCGCCTTAACAAATCACTGCCAAATACAACTAGAAAAAATAGAGAGAAACATTAAATACTGATTTACGAGAAAAATAATCTGCCAGGAAGGACGAAAGACGAAGAAGACAAACAAATCGCTACCGGGAATGACCTATATCTGCAACATGATTTATTGTTCACAGTAAAAGTGAAATATTGTCAGCTTATGAGAACGCTCAACCTACCCTTGTGGACATGATAAAAAATCCACCAAAGTACAAAAGTTCAGTAAGTTCGAAAGATATTAACTGAAAATGGAAGTAATGAGCTATGATAGAACTTGCTAAAACGAACGCTTGAAAAAAGTCATCTGAAGTCTACAATTTTACTCCAGTGTTAGAAAAATTTTATATTTACGTCTTAGGTAGAGCTTAAAGACCTTTACAAAATTACCTCAAACTCTTTTTAGAAATATATAAAAAATTAGTCAATCGATTTCGAAGAAAGTTTGCAAAAATATAGTGAATAAGGTGCACATGTGCGTCTTTCTAGGGGAAATTAATCGATCAATATATTAACAGATTTATGTTTTGCATTTAGATATAGAAAAATTTGAACTTTTCAAAATTTTTTATTGGCACAGAAGGAGAGGCCTAGTGCCTGAAAATCAAGTTTTTGAGGAAAAACTGGTGTTTTTCCGGCCACCGAAAATAGACACCTTACTATTAATGATATGCTGAATAATTTCTGTCTGTATTTATATCTTGAAGTAGAACAAAGTTTTATTTCAAGAGATTCTAATAATTAATTTTTTAACTTTAAAGAAGATTGGAAAAAAAAATATTGTATTGCCTAGTAAACACGTGATTTTATATTGCATTTGTAATTTACTATTCTGCATTTTTGTTCAATCTCCCAGTTTTTTAAAAATAATTATTGCACACTATATGAATTAATGTTCACCTTCTTTTTGATCGAAAGATAACTTGTTATCATGTTACTTGCGCAATATGTAATTTCCCCCCTCTTAATTGGTTATAATAGCGTCATAATTCGCGAGTGTTTTTCAGGTATATTCTAGAAAGAATGTAGTCATAAAATACAAATAATTAAGAAAAACAAATAAGATAGTGGCTAATATTATATAAACCATGAGTGTGCCACGTCCTGTCCTGTACCTCGAAAATTCTGTGCTGTCGTTTGTCCAAAAATAGGGCTTCGTTCGTTGATCTATTTGCAAGTTCATTTCGAAGAATCCAGTAAAATTAAATAATTCATATTATAAATCATTTAAAGAAACTTTGATGTTCTTAAAATTTGCTAAAAATTAAAACATTTACCGTGCATTGTGCTTAAAAAGTAGCGAGTAGAGTTTCGACCGCAGCCTTATTTCAATAAAATGAGGGCTGTGATCGGTGTTCTCTCTTTCATTGCGGCAGTATTCCTTACTCCTAGTGGTAAGTATAATAATATTTATAATTCAAAATGCATTTTTAATTGTATCTGTGCTCTTTTAATCTATGAATTTCTGAAATTTCGATACTCATTAGTGAACCTCTATTAATTCATTTAGAGAAAAGTGAGCCACTAATTTTATTAATCGACATATTTACTAATTGTTCAAACCAATATTTATTTTTGATATTATTATTATTCTATTTTTATTTCCGAGGCGCCTTGGTCTTCTTAGCTCGGACTGATTCCGTATTTAAACCTTCATCAGATTTATTTGCGAAATTTGCGAGTAAATTTTTCTAATTTTTTTTTGTTAGCTCGGAGTCATTCCTCATTGAAACGTAATAACGTATTGAAATAATTGCAAACATTACTCGCAAATTTCGCAAAGAAACGTGATAAAGGTTTCAATACGGAGTCAGTACAAGGTTTGAAAAATAATAAAAATAATATAATATATAATAATGTAATATAATATTATTATATTATTATAATATTATAATAATATAAAATATTATAATTAATACATAATATTAATACTAACTCATTTCTCATGAATCTCTTGAAAAATTTGCTTTAATTGTAATTAAAGCATAAGTTTGGTGTGTGTAATTATTCTTTTTTAATCTATAGCTATATGTGAAGAGAAATTTTGAGTTTAAACTCGATTCACATAATATTGACAGTTCTGATTCAAATCTACACAAACGCCTTTTTTATGAGAAATACGTCTTAATCTTCATGGGGCTTATGGAACATCTAAATATCATTTCTTTCAAAACATTTTTTAAATTTTTATGTGGATTCGACAAACTTTAAGGTCTGTTAAGAATTTTGCATTATTTTATGTGCGGTGATGCCGGCTTAACGTTCGGCCAAAGGAAACCACACGTTTTTTTCAAAAAAATGTGAAGCACAACATTTTTGAATGTGGTACAAAACTAGCACAAAATTAGCACTAAATTATGCAATATTGACAAACTTAATATTATAAAGTGGTTGTGCTAACTTAGCAGACCTTGAAATTTAGGGGTGATATGCATGGATATTTCAAAGAAATTTAATCACCCTAATACACATGCATTTGTTTTTCAAACACTGTTTTCTTTCGATTTCTTTAAATTAGGGTGGTTCACAAGAAAAGTCGTTTTTACTTTTCGGCGGCCATATGGCAACAGTTTGTTTCTCTGGGTGAAAACATACTTTTCTAATTTTTTCAAATTTAAAAAAAAATGTTTGAACATGGAAAACGTGAAAGTAAAAAAAGTTTAATCAAGCGGCGCGATGGTGTAACATTTTTATCTCTGTTGAAACAACAAGAAGCTCATATTGAGAAATCTTTAACGTGACTTAATTGTTTGAACAATGTTAAGAAACATAAGAATTATGAAATTTTTTTAGAATCTTAAAATTGTAATAGATGATTGAGCAGAAAATTAATTATGCATATTCATGGTCCTAATGTGCTTATTTCCAACAGATTTATGTTTTTGATTTAAAAATTTTTTTCGGTCTGACATTTGAAGGGTAGAAATGCAGAAGGAGTCAAGCGCCATTTTTAACTTTTTTTAGGAGGGACTAAAAACATGTTGTAAATTCAGCATGAACATTTAAGAAAAAAATAAGAAAGTTCTTTCGAGATACTTTGATGCTCTATCGAACTAAAAAAAGTTTGCTTACAAAAAGCTATCCGGTTTCGAGAAAATTAATGAAACAGGTCACGTTTCGAGGTTAGATTTCGGGTCCGTATCGACTTTTAACATCTTTCAACATTAATTGTGGAGTCAATTTGCAGTTTAAGAAAAAAATAAAAATTCGAATTCTAGCTATTGAAGGGACGAATTGATCCAATTATGACTTCGAAATAGCGTAAAACTGACATTTCAACTTCAAATGAAGATAGCAGCAATAATTTTGCATATTTCTAAAAAATGAGAAATTGTGTTTTAGCTTATTTAGTACTGAATGGAAGGACCCAATAGTAATTAAAAATAATTAACCAGTGTCGAGAAAAATGAAATTGGATTTTTTACTTTGAGGTTAGAAAAGCTTCTCGGACAACTTTAAACGGCAATAATTACTGCGATTATTATTATTTTCCTTATATTGGGTTTCTTCTTGTAACATTATGTCTGTTGAAATTAGAAGTAAGCAATTTATTATTTTATCCTATCGTAGATTGTACTATATCAATATTTTCAGAATGTGATTAATTCATGATATTCATAGAAAATTTTTTTGAACTTTTTATTATAAAATCGTAGAAAAAATATTATAAAACGGGGTAACCATCATCAGCATATGAATCGTTCTTCTAAAAAATAATTTCTATATATCGTTGCTGCGCCCAAGGAGGCATAAAAGGCAAAATTTCCACCAAGTGGCATTGTTTTTAATTTAAAAAAACCAAAAACTTTTACTGTAAACACAAAAACACAAACCAAACACACGCGTTTTTTCGTCTGCTGCGATCGTGATTTCTCAATACTGCGCAGGGGCGATGATCGATCGGGATCAAGTATACATTGGCGCTTGACCCCTCCAGGTGTTCTTTTTTTAGTGGGAATTTAAAAAAATGATGCCCCAAAAAAATCCGTTGGCAGGCATGTGGATTAGAATTTATCTGATTTTTTGAGCTAATAAACCCGATTTCGAAAATTTGGCGCTTGACTTCTTCTGCATTTCTACCCTTCATTTCTCTAATTTTCCGTGGAAAATTGTCACTATTAATCAAACTTTGTAAAAATGATTTGCCTTGAATGAGCATCAGCTTGCATAAGTATGAATTGTGTCCTTAAACACGTTTATTTGAACTTCATAGTTTTTGTCTTGCGCAAACGATACTTTATTTCCTCTCTGAATAAAGATTGTTAAAACTTCACTAATTACTTAAGAAATTTGACAGATTTTATTAGCGAAAAGTGGGCCACTAAACATTATTATAGAACACGTAATTCGATTAGTCAATGTATTTTCAAATTCAATTGTGAAAAAGAACTAATTACTTAGTAACAATATATATACACTCAGAAAAAAAATTTCTTGAACCAAACAAACTATTTTGTTGGATATACATGAACATTTGGTTGAATTAAACAAATTTTTGTTAATTCAACAAACTATTTGATTGATCTAACCAATTTTTTTGGTTGAATCAGCCAAATACTCCATCTACCAAAAGCTTTTGTTAAAACCACCAAAAAATTGAGTTGGGTCATCAAAATATTTTGTTGTCCATATAATAACCAAATTCTATGGTTGAACCAACAAAATTGTTGTTGATTCAACCAAATTGTTTTCTGAGTGTACTTATTTAAGCATGTATATAGTTATTAAAAAAAGGTTTAAAAAAAAAGTAATTAATAGAAAAATTTAAATAAAATAACGCGATAGTGTAACATTTTTCAACTCTTTTTAATAATAAGAAGACCCTATAATGAAATTGTAAATGTGACCTAGCCTGTTTCTGTTTTAAAAATATTCCCTTCTGATTGTTTTTGCACAAAGTGCGGTAAAATAAGAAATTTTTTCAAAGTACAGTGGGTCCATGGGCTAGAAATTATTCATGCAAATTCTGGTTCCTTATGCACTTGTGTGCCAATAATGTTTGTGTATGCTAAAGAAACGAAATCAAAAATTGTACTTGGATTTGGCAATATTGACAGGCGAATGAAAAGACTGAAGCCAAGCAAAGTCTAAATGGATGGTTTCGTTTATTTTGTAGATCACGAACTAATTGGCACAATGCTTGATAGCAATGGATGCCTACGTCTCACTGGAACATTATCTGTCACGAATTGTACTATCTGTTACGCGAAACCAAGTGAGATTAATAATTTAACGCAAGTCCTGAAAAGAGAAGAAAATAGAGAGGATTTTAAGTTCAGATTACAAGTCTTGCACTTATGGATAGGCTCATGGAATACATATTAAGTATGAGCTACCGGTTGTTATTCAACCATTCAAGATCCACTGGGTTCTGGCTTTTTCAATGATGGAAACACAGCCAGAAAGTTCTTCGAAAATGATGAGACGATTTCCAAAATTACTGATGGCTTTGATGTAGAACTTTAAAGAAAAAATTTCACCTACTGTTGTAAGTTTTACCATCTGGTAAAGCCATCTATACAAACAAGTTTCGTGAACATTGTCTGAAAACAGCAGACTTGTATGTATGAAAATACAGTCGGTGCTTCATGCCTGAATTAATGCATAAAGTTCTGACTCATGCTATCAATATAGTCGATTCCCTCGTTGTCCCGATCGGTCAATCATCAGAAGAGGCACAGGAAGCTAAGAATGAAGACTTTGTAAGATGTAGGAAAAACAATACCAGAAAAAGCCGTCATGTTGACATAAATCCTGATTTACTGCATTACCTCATATTCCCCGCTGATCTTTACATAACTAAAGTCGGGGTCAAATTTCGAGTCAAATTTTATTGTAGAATAATTAAATTTTATTGTTCCTGGTTAGCGCTAAACGTAATTAATTCATTGACTGCTTGCATGCTTGGAGTCAAAATAAGAAGATTGCGTATTGAAAATAAAATTGAGCTTCCTAATATTTCTACTCCACTTTAACCCCCTTGTCAGGTGGGTGGAAAGGGGTGTTAAAAATTAAATTGATTACAATTGAATAGCTCTCCTGAAAACAATCAACACGTCTTTTTTATTGTTTTTTAAATTTTTCGCATCAGATTCGTAATCAGCGACCCTGAAAACCCCCTGATACCAATTTTAAGGAAAATCCCACATTTATTTAGCATACTGGTCCGCCATATTTGATCCGCTATTTCGTTTTTCAAGTTTTTGACATCGGATTCGTCTTTAGCGACACTGAAAACCTGCTTATACCAATTTTAAGGAAAATCTCAAATTTATTTTGAGCATACTCGTCCGCCACATTCGATCCGCCTTTTGTTTTCAGTTTTTGACATCGGATTCGTCTTCAGCGACACTGAAAACCCCCTTATACTAATTTTAAGGGAAATCCAAAATTTATTTAGCATACTCGTCCGCCATATTGGATCCGCGATTCTGTTTTCGGATTTTTTGACATCGGATTCGTAATCAGCAACCCCAAAAACCAGTGACTAACAGAATTTGGCCCATTTTAAGAACATTTTATACTTTCGGTCAGCTTTTCGCGATTTTGTCCTAATGTGCGACGTTAGGAAAAATCTGAAAAAATTCGCAAATATTCTCGCCACATTCTTTAATGCAATACATTTATAAAAATTCAGAAATATTCAATTATTAATTTTTCACGGGGATTTATTTACAAATACTTCATCTTGAGAACGAATGGAGATAGGAAGCCGTTTAATGACTCCAAATGTGCAGTTTTGTGATGAGAGTGCAGTGCAATAATCAAATTTATGATAAAATTATTGTTACGCGAGAAATATCATTTTGAATATTTCTGGGTTCAATCAGTGTTGGTGCGCGGTCCGGCACAGCAGGAAAAGTAGTCACAAAAAAAGTACCCTTTCAATGACAATAAATAAATCGCCGTAAAAAGTAAACTATTGAATGTTTCAGAATTTTGAAAAAAATGTCTATGAAATTATTAATGACAATATCAGTAGTGGAGCGTTAACGAGTTTCATGAAAAAAAGGTTTACAAATTAGTTATTAACAGTTGGTTAAGTTGAAAAAACCAAGTTGTTACCTTTGAAAATAGCCGCAAAATGCATTTGTTAATTAATTTTATCGAAGCAATTATCGATGTTAGCGACAGATAGCACAGAGCCATTACTAAATAAAAAATCTACTAATACCCTAAATAGAAGAAATTTTGTTTCTTAAAAAATCCCTAAGATGATAAAAATTTGTTTAAAAAATTTTATGTTAACAACTAATATTGTTGATTGTCATATAAGCTTCCTAGAAGTTTAGAAATTAGTTATTTCCACTTTATTTCGTTGAAAGACCCAAGTGTTCACCTCTAAAAATAACCAGATATGTATTTGTTAAATGATTTTGTTTAAGCAATCATAAGTTGTTATTATATGAATAAATCAGATAATTTTGTGACATTTTCGTATAATTTTTGGCTGATTCAATAGAAGAAACTTGATTTATTTCCACATATCTACCTGCTGTGGATAATTGTTTATGAAATCTGTTCATAAAATAACAATTTATTTATTATATTTCATGAATTCAATTAAAAAACTATTTTTAAATCTAATTTCATTCATTTATTCGTTTATACAAATTCAAAACATTTTTAAATAATTTGTAAGCTATTAGACAACTGTTCTCGGTAGTTGCTTCAATAATTCTAGGTATTTTGGTTTGAATCCATGTATTGTTCCAAAACCGGTACTCTTCTGAGAAAAAAAAAATTTCCGTTTTTGTTATTGAACAAAAAAACTTTTTTAAAAATTGGCCCTGACCAATTTATGCAGTATTTTATTAGCTATGATTGAAAAAAAAAGTTCAAATCGGTTCAACTTTGTGCTCGACTTTCTGTCTACGTCTCACTTGGAGCGAAGTATTAACTAATGCCATTCAACAAAAATAATTTGCGGTTATTCTGAAATTTTTTCTTTTTCCCAGTTTTTATTATGTGAAGTAATAATTTATGGAGACTAACTAACATCATTGTTTGAAAATTTGTATATCATTTTGAATATAGTTCTCTTTGAATAATGCTGAAAAGTTGTAGTTTTTATCTGAAATTTGTATCTTTATGTGCACGTTTAACTGAAAGTGAGGTAATAATTAATGCAATTTAGCAAACATATTTGTTTGAACAATTTATTTTTGTTTAGGGTTATTTTCTCCCATAAAATACATCGACAGAGAAATGTATTTATTAAACCATCTCTTTCTTTTTTGTGGATATATTTTTCTGAAATAGAAGCAGATATTTGTAATAATCTTCAAATTTTCTCTATGGATCATATTGAATGTAACTTTTTCTTGAAGCAGTTACTGCGAGCCTTTTTGTTCAAAATAACATTTTTGAAACATTACCAAAACACTAAAAATACCTTATTTAGAAAAAATGGAATACTATTAGAAAAAGGATTTTTGTTAATATGTATGTACTATTTGTCCATAACTAAAATCTCAAACAAAAACTGAAGATTTAAACAAAAAACCGGCAACTTTCTAGCATTACTGTAAGAAAAGATAGATATAAACAATAATAGATTGTTAAAAAAATTATGTTTACTGAATTGCATTAATTGAAACCTCATTTCAATTAAAAAGTTACAAAAAGTTGAAAATTTCAGAAAAAACCCCAACTTTCCAGTATTCTATTATGAATACGTCACTTTAAGACAAAAGTGGGCAGAAAGATATAAATTTCATAAAACATTGCAACTTTCTAGTATTATTCAGAACGAATATTGTTAAAAATAATAGGGAATTTTCTAAACAATCATGTTTGTTATCTCGCATTAATGATTACTTCACTATGTGAAACGTGGGCAAGAAGTTAAAAATTTCAGAAAAAAACCGCAACTATTCAGCATTGCTATAGGAGAACATGATTATAAACAATTATTTTTGCTAAATCTCATTCATTTTTATATTGCTCTGAGTATGAGTAGTGGACCAAAAGTTCACATTAAAAAACAAAACCACAATGGCTAGCATGTTTTAAAGAGAATATAATTAAAAATAACGATAATATTTTTCGAAAATAATGTCTGGTGACCTAAATTAATTATCACATTAATATACTTGAAAAGTGGGGGAAAAAGTGGAAAATTTCAGAAAAACCAACAAATTTATAGATTATTCTAAGAGAATATTACTAAAAATGATAATACATTATTTAAACAATTATTTTTATTATCTTTGATTTGTTATTGCCTCTCTCTAAATGAAGAGTAATTTTTTATATGTTGGAAATGGTACAAAAAGAAACCCCAAAAAAACAATAATTAATGCCAGAATTATGGGGATGAAATTCGAAAAGTAATCTTTGATTTGTATTCTGTGGCTAATTTAACCTTCCAGCGGGCGCGCCCATAATTTCCCTTGAGCGAGCGCGTGTCGTAAATTTTACGTCATTCGGGTTTTTCCAAGTTGAAGAAACAATTCCAAAGTGTTTTCATGTGGAACAGCCACAACATTTTTAATCTGATAACAGAAGTCCTGGGTTACCTTCCTAAACCACAGGTTATTCTCTGAACCCATAAATAAAATTGCACAACCCCTAAAATTCAACCCTATCACTTTTAACGAAACAATTCCAAAATGTGTCCATGTAAAACAGCTATAAAAATTTCTAATTGAAAATAGTCGCACAGGGCACCTTAAAAATCCTCCATGTTATATTCTTGAACCATCAAAAATATTTAGCGACCCCTAAAATTCACCCATATCACACTTAACGAAACAATTTCAAAATGTCGTCAAGTAAAACCGATGTAAAAATTTTTAATGGAGAATAGTCATAAGCGCCATCTTTACAAAACCCCATATTATGTTTCCAATCTCAAAATAATATTCAACAACCCCCAAAAACAACCCCTATCACTTTTAACGAAACAATTCAAAAGTCTCTCCGTGTAAAACAGGTATAACATTTTTATATGGGAAATAGTCGCACAGGTAACCTACACAATTCTCCAAGTTATATTCTTAAACCATCAAGAATATTTAGCAACTCCTAAAATTCACCCCTATCACTTTTAACGAAACTATTTCAAAATGTCGTCATGTAAAACAGATGTAAAATTTGAAATAGAAAATGTTCACAAGCGCCACCGTTACGAAACCCCAAATTATGTTTCCAACCTCAAGATAATATTCAACAACTCCCAAAAACAACCCCTTCCATTTCTAACGAAACAATTCGAAAGTCTTTCCATGTAAATAAGCTATAAAATTTTTAAACTGAAAATAGTCGCACAGGTCACTCTCCTAAATCTCCTGGATATGTTTTTAACCCATCAATAACATTCAAGGTTTTTTCTTTGATCAAATTTTTGATCATTTCGCCTGCTCGTCCGCCATATTGGATCCGCCATTTTGTTTTCTAAATTTTTGACATCGGATTCATAATCAGCGACCTTGAAAGCCCCCTTACACTAATTTTGAAAAAAATGAAAAATTTATTTAGCATACTCATCCGCCATATTGGATCCGCCATTTT
>CAKNYM010051058.1:77042-186065 GCA_932195095.1 Andricus curvator
GATCCGCCATTTTGTTTTCTAAATTTTTGACATCGGATTCGTAATCATCGACCCCAAAAACCACCGAGTAACATAATTTGGCCCATTTTATGTACAGTTTATACTTTTGGCCAGCTTTTCGCCATTCGGTCCCACTATGCAACGATATAAATGTGGAAAAAATCAGAGAAAATAGTACAGGATACGTAATATACTTACACGTAAAGACGCGTATAAAAAAAATTTTTTTGCACAATCTTCTGCCTAGAGGTCAGAGAGAGACTGATCTTGGAATAGGTGGATGCTCAGCGCATAATAATAAGTTGTACGTGTAGGGGGGGGGGGTATTTTGCGCAGTTGTCGTAAATTTTACGACAGCGCGCCCGCTGGAAGGTTAAAGAAAAAATGTTAAGTATCAACTCGAAACGCCTATGTTAGTATTAACGATTCTCAATGACATTTACAGAAAGGTATTGTTTTCTCATGGGAAATACGTGTTAAACTTCATGGGGCTTGCGGGACCTCAAGATATAATAACTGTTGATTTTAAAAAATTTTAAGTAGTTTTATGCAAGCAATCAATAAAATTCAAGAATGAAAATGGATGAATTTTGGTAAAATATTTCAAATTTTTGAACAGTAAATGCATAAGTCTACCATAAATTTCAGCAAAGTTATAAATATTTTTTATTCGGTTCAAGATAATAGTTATAAATTCCTTGAGTGAAAAATAGTGCGCTGACATTGCACAAAGTTTTAGATTAAACGATTTTTTGAAGTGGAACTTCTTTTGGGACGGGAATGAATTGAAAAAAATGACCGACTCATGATAATTCCTCACGAAAATTTTCAAAGTTAATCCATCAAGGTTTCACTTCTGCCGTGTGGCCCCACTGCCACACACTGTTTTTTTTTAATTTTTCATCACTTCGTAAAGTGTTAAAGCCTCCGTCTAATGGAAAATTTTCAATATACGGAAATTTTTTACTGTTCTGCATATGAGCGCATTTGAAAACCAATGCCGCCCTAAACATTATTTTACATTCAATATCACTATAGCTTCCGATTATTACCTACTTCCAACATGGCAAAGATACAAGAAATTTTTTGGCAGTATGAATTCCATAGACACACATACTTCCTAATTTCAACTTGATGTCAATAAAAAATAAATGAATATAATCAATTTCATTTGCAATTTAAAATATATGTGCTAAGGTCATATGAAATCCTAAATTCTGTGAAAATACTCCACCAACCACTTAAGAGTGTTTACCAAAAATCTTGGACACATTTTTATCTTCCTTCCTTAATGTAATGATCACATTTCTCCGTAAACTAAAAATTATGATTTGATGAATTATTTCATTAATTAATACAGTTATTCATTTGCTACTTATATTTTTTTTGCAGAATCAATGCTTGGCTCAAAAAAGGAGCCACACGAAATGCCAGTCACCATGTTGGATAGGCCTCCGAAACTTTCTGCTTGTTCTTACTACGCAGGTGATCCTGAAGATCCTGTAGTTAGAGGTATAGCTCATGGTTTTGTGCACGTAGAAACAATGAAGGAAGGAGGTGTCGAGTACGTCATTGGATATGTCGACAATGTAAAAGTTAAAGAAAGTCTTTTGCTTCCATTCGTTCATATTTATCCAAAAGCTGGAGTTGACTATCCGAGAATTAAAATACGCGTAGATGGCAACTATGCCTACAAGTATATTCCAATACCCAAGGGGGATCCTCTGGATGATGTTTTATTCAAGCCACACAATCCAGCACGCATTCGCATTTTCGATATAGACTTTGAAAATCTACGTAAGCCCCTTGAACCGGCCTTCCCAGTACAGGCCACTGGCTCTGCCGCCAGAGAGCGTCAAAGAAGCTAAGGCCGGCAGAAAGCAGCCCATCACTGATTTAGCAATATGATCCAACCCTGCGGCCGATCCTGTTTGATTTTAAAACATAATCTAAACAGTAACATTCAATATATACCACGTATCTACATTTTCGCATATTTTCATAATTTTAGGTTCTGTATCTGTAACTTTATTTAAATTTTATCTTCTTCACGCGATTGCACAAAATGAAATAAAGGGTCCCGGGTCATAAGGGCATAAGTGAAAACTCTTGGAAATGTGTCTTATTAGTTTTCAATATCCACGTGACACCTCTTGATACTTGCGAAAAAAAGGATTAAGCGGTTATGACATCACTCAGATTGAAAATTCTGTAGTCCGCCGGAGTTCACCACTGGCGCAGAACTGGTCTAAAGTTCTATCTTAATAATAAATTGTGAATGTTCAGAGAAAATTACACTTAATGTCATTCTTAATCGTTGTAAAATCAGGCTGCATCTGTGTAGAAAAAATTCGACATCTTTGAAAATTTAGAGCACGAAAATTCGGCCGCCTCCCAAATTTTGCCGCCCTAGGCTGCAGCTTATGTAGCCTATATGGGAAATCCGCCACTGAATCCTTGCCCGCTCCTTTCTTCTCTCTGACGAATGAAGTGTGGCGGTAGCTATAAGTTAGGGTGAGTCGAATATGAAATCACTTTTGTTTTCTTGATTCCTTTGGAATTTTACCATCTGTTTTCTATTTCCTTTTCTTTCAATTTTAATAAATTAATATTAAAACTAGAGTCAGTGCGTCAGCTGTTGAAAAGAATCATCATAATGAGAAGGTATTGTTTTTATGTGAAATCTGACTATCGCGAGTTTCTTCAAATCACCACGTTTCAAAACCCCCTGAATATTAAAAAACTGGTTTCACGACGATAACTGTCTGTCTGTCGTCGTCGTTGTTGTAGTTGTCGTGTGTATACCGGATAGCTTTTGAAAGACTAGTCGGATTATATTGTGCTTTGGCATACAATTTATAGGACCAAAAAGAAAGATCGAGTTCGTTAACCAGCTATTTTGGATGAAAATTCGAAAAGTTAAGAGCATTTTTCAAGTTTTTTAGACCATTTTTTCGAAATTTAGAAATTCTTTGTACGGCTATCCATAGTACTCGAAAATTCGAGCAATTTACCTTCACCTTCACTGGAAGTCGGACCATGAATGTTTTGTGAGTTCGGCTGATGTGTATCAAAACGTGTGAGCATGTTTTGAGATCCTTGAAAACGAAGATTTTCTTTCTGCTGTGATGCGTGCCGCTTGTGTACCTGTCAATGCGCGTAAGAGAGTAGGTCTATCCGTGAGAATACGGAAGTTTGCCTACTAGGTCAATGTGCACGTGTTCGAACCGGGATGATGGTGATGGAAATTTTCCTGTCGGAGATGCGACGTGCCGAGTTATGTATTTTCGCTCGCTGGCATTGCATGCAACCGCGCGCCCATGCTCGACAATCCTTTTTTATGGATGGCCAGACAAAACGCTGGGACATGAGCTTGATTGTTAGTCGGATTCCAGCGTGTGCGAGATTGTGCGTGGATTTGAAGGCTGCTCGGCGGAAAGAAGCAGTTGTAAATGGTCGAGATGTTTGTGTGGAAACGTCGCAGTATACGGAAACGTTCGTTTCGGGAATTAGGATTTTCTTCAGTTGTAGAACGGTGTCTCCTCGTAATATATCTCCAAGTTCCTCGTCGTCGGTTTGTGATTTCGCAAGAGCTTCGAAGTCTATGCCTGTCGAGACTTCTTCGATTCTCGAGAGTGTGCCCGCGACGACGTTCTCCATTCCTTTGATGTACTGGATATCCGTTGTGAACTGGGCGATAAAATCCAAGTGCCGGAATTGTCGTGGAGAGCACTTTTCTTGTTTTTGCCTTTTAGCAACTCGTTGAGGGCTGCCTGGGTGCCTTTGGGATGAAACCTCTATAAAAATTCATCGAGAAAATTGACTTCTGGAACGCCGAAGGTAGATTTGGCGGAGTTAATCAAAATGCCGTTTTCCTTAAACCGGCGAAAGAGTTCTCCCAGATGCTGGAAATGCTCCACTTCAGTGGCTGATATGACGAGAAAATCACTTCGTCAATAAAACGTTGAAAAGTCTGTCCCGCGTTTTGTAGTCCGTAAGGCATGTACGGAAATTCGAATAAGCCGAATGGTGTTATCACTGCGGGTTTTTCAATGTCCTCGGGCGCGACCGGCATTTTATTGTACGCGCGCACTAAATCGATTTTCGAGCAAACTTTTTTGTGGTGAAGGTTATGCGCGAAATCCTCGAATCCGCGCACGGTACCATGCGTGGTACCAGCACATCGCGTCGTCCTAGTATTTCTGTTGCCTCGAACGTGAACGTGATCCTGATCGGCTCGAACGCGCGGAACGATTTGTGCCGGGGTTGCGCGTGGATCCGCTTGAGAGTTATCGACGTAGGGCCAGTATCTCGTTACGAAGACCCTGTATCATGCTATCGTAAGAGGACACAGATGCTTTGGTGATTTATTTCGAATGGCCCGTGTCGTGAATAGCGTCGGCTTATTCGGCTACGGTCGCGAGACTTGCGTTGGCTTGTACAGCCAGAATTGCTTGCATGGTGCTAGGAAGACGACCGATCCAAAGTGAACGCACTAGGTTTTCCGTAACAGTGGAACCCGCGAGGTTTTAGAGATGACGCAAGAATTGTGATGGCTTGCGGTCTCCAAGGTCTTCATGTTCCAAGAGGAGTCGCGTTTTCTGTTCTTGAGAAGCACCCAACCGGCAGATAAGCTTATGTTTTATATTAATATAACGGTCTGTGGCAGGCCTCGAGCATGTCGAACCATAAAGCGGGTTCGTCTGGATAGAAGGAAGAAATCTGGACTGCGATAGCGTTGATCCTGGTTTCTTGCTCAGTCTCCATGATTTTTGTAATCACAGGGAAAATACAGTCACTGAGGAAAAAACAAAAGTCCTTGATATTGACTGTGTAATCCGTCACCTGAAACACTGCACTTAGTCTTGTGTTCACTGCGTAATCACTCACTTGAAATACTGCACTTAGTCTTATGCTGTACGTGGCGTCAGAGTAGCGTCAAGTTAGCGTCACTTCACTGCACAAAGTTTTTAGTTCTTTTTTTTTACGACAAAATAACGTCGGGGTCACTAATTATGTGGGAGAGGTGGCTGCGATTAATAATCGTGGACTATAAGTTCGATAACAAGACTTAATTTATTGATAAAATTACAGAAATTGGATGCTGAATATTGACGCGTAATTGTTCCGTACTAGGCGACGTTCGGGTGATTACTGAAAATGCCATAGGAAGCTAGATACCTCTCGGTACCCAGGGCTAAGGGAGGAGAGGTCGACAGTGAGTCATCTCTGGGTGGCGGTTCTCCCTGTCTCACAACCAGGAATCGGAACGTTTTAGGCTAGACCTGTCCGGGTGCGGACTGTACACTTATAATTCTTAAGGGTGCGGTTCTAAACCTGGACCCTTTAATTTCTGTAGGGTTCTGATCCATATCCGGACCCTTCTAGTTCTTAAGGGTTCGAGTCCACAACCATACCTTCCAAATTCTTAAGGGTTCGAGTCCGGATCCAAACCCTTTATGTTCCTAATAGTCCGGGCCGGGATCCTTGAGACATACGGATGCGCAGTATAGTTACACGGTACCTATTGCTGCGCAGTAAAGTTAGGAGGTACTTATGGATGCACAGTAGAGTTAAATAGCAGATACGCCTGATCTGTACAGTTTCATGGCTTATACGGATGCGTAGTAGATTTCCATACTACTTACGGGTGCACAGAAATGTTAGGGGTACTTGCGTGTGCACAGTAGAATTTCACAGCACTTACATCAGCGCAGTAGAGTTCCACAGAACTTACGGATGCGCCGTATAGTTACACGTCACTTATTATGGATACGCAGTAAAGTTAGAGGGTACTTATATATGCGCATTAGAGTTCCATGGAACTTGTGGATGCTCAATTGAATTACGTAGCAAGTATGTCTGCGTAGTAGAGTTACGAAGCACCCCTAGCTGCGCAGTAAAGTTATATACCACATACGTCTGCGCACTAATGTTAGGTAGTACTTAGGGGTACAGAGCATGAATTTGGGCACAGAATAAAATAATTCCAAAATTTGACTCCAATTTGGAACTTATTAGATTAGTAGATTTCTGTGAAATTCAGTACGAGGGTGGTTTTCGGGGCACAGAACAAAAATTCGGGGTCAAAATTGAAAAATTCAAAAAGTTCAATAAAATTTTCAAGATTTTATAAAATTGGTTACTTTTCATGAAAGTCATAACAAGGGAGAAATTCGAAAATTTGTGCTAAAATTTGGAAAACTGGGCTAAATCTGTAGATTTCCATTAAAGTAAATAAGGAGGGGGCTTTCGAGTCTCAAAGTACGAATTTGGGTTCAAAATTGAAAAAGCGACTTAAATTTCAAAAATTAGTGGATTTTTATGAAAGTCAGTAAGAGAAGGTTTTCTGAGTCACAGCATACAAATTTGGAGCAAAAATTCCAAAATTCCAAAAGTGGACTTAAATCTAGAAAATATGACTAAACTGGTAGATTTCCATGAAAGTCGATTACGAGGGGGTTTATCAAGTCATAAAACACAGAATGTTAACCTACAATTTTGAAAATGATATTAATTTGGCAAATTTTCATGAATTCTAAAACAAAGAAGTTTTTCGAGTCTCAAAATATGAATCCTTACCCCGGAAAAAAACCCTCGTATTGACTTCCACAGAAATATACCAGATAATTAACATTTTCAACATTGATGTCAGCTTTTTCAATTTTGGACCGCAAATTCCTCTTTTGTGACTCAAAAAACGCTCTCTTACAGACTTTGATAAAAAATTTTACAATTAAATAAAATTTTAAAAATTCGTTTCAACTTTTTCAATTCTAACCTTAAATTCGTATTCTGTTACTTCAAACCCCACCTCTTACTAAATTTCATGGACATTTACTAATGAAATAGAATTTCCAAAACTGAGGTTCCTATTTTAAATTCTTGAATTTCGAACCAAAATTCGTATTATGAGATTCGAAAATCCCCTCCTTTTCTATTTTCATGAAAATCTATCAATTCAATAAAATTTTACCAATTTTGAGTCAAATTTTGGAATTTTTGAATTTTGACCCCAAATTCCTTTTCTATGCCCCGAAACCTCTCGTACTGTCTATCATAGAAATCAAGTAATGTAATGAAATTAGGGTTGCCACCTCGGTCAGGTCTCTCGCCCGGCACATTATAAAGGTGGTGTTGTGTGGGGGGGGGGGGTAGCAATGAGAAGCGGGAAATTTAAAAAAGTCCAATTTCGTAATATTTTATTTATTTGAACTACATCAAAAATATAAATATGAAGTAGTATAAATATATTAGAAATTTGCACATTTTGTCCATTATTTTGCACGAAAACTATCAGTCACTTTGTTTTGGCATTGATCCTTAAGTATCTATCAACACTTAATCACAAGGTACAGAGATACAAATTTTACACAAGCATGACTCGAATAAAACGAACAAACATGAAAATTCTGCACGAATGTGACTTAAATAGAACGAATATGAAAGTTGTACGTGAAGATCACGTAGATAAAAGGAATAACCATTGAAATCCAATGCAAACAAATTTTACAGGAAATTAGGCCCCTGTATTACCCTGAAAATTAGAATAACATTACAAGTTTAATAAGGCTACTGGTTTTACTTTCATATTTTTACCTTCTTTTTCCAAGAGTATTTTCCATCCGCCATAGCTTTCTTTAAGAGTGAATCTTGTTCCGGGTGAGCCAAGAAATTTGCAAATTCGTCGCAACTCATGTTGAAATTGAATTTTGTCAGAAGTTCTGCTTTCACCAGTTTTATTCGCATTCGGTTTCTCAAGTCTGTCCAAACATTCTTCATCACTAAAAAGACTCTCTCCACGTATGCGTTGCTGATAGGTATAGATACAATTTTACCAACAATTAAAGGTAATTGAACAAATCGATCAGAACTTTCAAAAATTTTGACCCATTTTTTATCAACAGGTAGATCAATTTGTTTGATTTTTGGTGTAATCGTCAACAAAGGAAGTATTTCGTCATAAAGAGCATCTTTGTCAACAGTTACATTCACAGCTTCGGCCGCTCGAAGGATTGATTTATGGTCCACTATTTCATCTTCCAGATTCAAAACTGAAAAATATTGAAATGGTGACTTTTCGAAATCATACCATTTTTCCAAATATGTCACAGCTCGATGATAAACTGCAAGAGCTTCTTTTTCAAATTTTAATCGTTGATGTTGTTTTAAATCAGATAAACTATCATTTACTTTGCATCCAAAGTACTTGTCTTTTATTCTCGTTTGCATCCCGTCTCTCAATGCTGTCATTATACTGTGGATATGTGTGCTCATTACTGTTTCCTTTTCTAAAGGTTTTATACTTTTTTCATGTGGTGCATACAATGATGTACGAAATACAAATAACATTCTGGAAATGTAAATTTCTTGTTCAGGTCGTCATTCAGTTCATTTTCTTGAATCTTCACAAAGCTCCAAATTGTTTTATCAACTTCTTCTTCTTCCTCGCTGATAAAATATTGCTTTAAACCAGGCCATTTTTTATGGTTCGTTCGACTGCTGGAAATAGGGACAGCCATCTGGTCAATACATGTCGCAAAACTTCTTCGTACTCCATATCGAGGTCATTGAAACATTGCTTTAAAACTTCAACGGACTTGGCACTCATCGAAAATTCAGCAAAATTTTTTAAAATCAGAGTTTTAACGTCAAATGATAAAACTTTGCAGGCATTTCTACTGGCATTGTGGATCACGTGAGCGTTGCAGTTGCTTTTAATAATGTCAGGATTTTGCGAGGTAAGCTTCTGATAAACGGAGTTGTGTTGGCCATAATTAACGTTCGCGTTATCTGCCGAGTAAGAGCTACAGTATTTCATGTTGAGTCCATGAGAGTCTATGCATTTGTTTATCTGATCGAATATGGCTTGTGATGATTCTTTACAATCTTCGTAAAAATCGATCATTCTGTCTTTGATTCCACATTGGATATCAAAATATCTGACTGCAATCGGATACAATTTCCTGTTTCCCTTGTTTGAAGCATCCGTTGCAATTGAAAAGAAAAGAGTTGAATCGGTATAAACCTTCATATCTGTCAATACCATTTCAATCGATTTCGCAGCTAAAATATTTTCCACCAACGCTTCTGCTTTTGTTCGTCCACACTGAATTTTTTTTGCCATGTTGCTATCAGGATATAGCTTTGGAATGAGTTTCATATCACAATCAATGCTTAAGTAGCTATGATGATGATTGACACCGTGGTAAACATTAGCTAACTCAGCTCTAGAAAGTTTCAACTCCTCCGAAGAACCTGTAAAAATAATAAAACAATGTCATATTATGTAATAGTTCTGTACTTCATATTGCGATTTTGAACTTCTGTCTTTTAGAAACTGGTTTCATTAACTTGCAAGTTCTGATCAATGCAACCCTTGTGAACCTAGTTTTTATAAAAACTTTATGAAAATTTTTTGATGAGGTCGGTTTAATAAAGGTTTTAAAGAGCTTTTAATTTTTAAAACACGATTTTAACAAATTTCTATAGTAAACAAGTTTTAATCAGAGAGTATTAGTATTCAGAATAAAATGAATCAAATTAAATCATACTTTCAGAAATTCTAAAAGGATTTTGCATAATGAAAGTTTTTTGAACTAACAATCTTTCAAAAAGCATCAAATTATCATAAAAAATCGGATTGTATAAAAACTTTCTATGTCTTCGAATATTTTGTATAAAAACTAACGAAAATTCAAGGAATATTTTAAAAATTTGGTAACAAAATCAATATCATAAAAATCTTATGAAATCGTTTCGTGAAAATGTTGATTTTTATGTTACTTACGAAATGGACGACTTAAAAAATTTTGTACACTTATTTTTGTAACAATTCCATAAAAATGTTCTTTTTTCAAAAACGTAAGTTATTAGGGGAGTTTAATGTAAATACAAAAAATTTGTAATGTACATATCTTTTATGAATTTTGCTCCAAATATTATTTCCAATCAGTAAATAAAGCGAGAAAATAAATTTAAAAATAATCATATAAATGACAAACAATTATATTCACTGCGTAATAATTTATTTAGAAAATATTACATTATTAGAAACAATTTCTTATAAAAAGACTTTACAGAAGTATTGTAAAAGTTAAACAAGAATGATATACCTTTTACGTGCATGAAAGCTGTCAAAAGTCTATTCGAAACGATCGACTTCATGACTTCTTTGTGATTGTAACTATTGAGGTGCTTTTGTACAGCTTTTTCTCCATCATACTTGACAGTTAATTTTGAACTGCAATTTCGACATGAACCAGTATGATCGTCTACTTCAACCAGCCATTCCTTATATACTGCTTTTTGTAACCATCCTTTTTGAAACTTGGTGTTATGAATCCTTTTTCTTTTGGCTGGCTAGTCCGGAGATTCTGACATTTCTATTTATTCAGCTGAAGAAAGAAATTATATATTTTTATTTTCAGTACGTAAATGATGTATATATTTTAATTATTTATTAAAAAAAAAATATTTTTCTAAATGAAAATGCTTGCTTCAAGCTTAAAGAAAGTATGTTTCTACCTAAAAGTAGTCTTCATTTTTATAAATGTACGTTCATATCACAAAAAGGAACGTTTGGTACGTTTGGTAAATATCGAACCTAACAAAACTCGATTATCGCAATTTTAAGTTAAGAAAATCCACTGGTTTGCTGCAGCCAAAATTTTACTTTTTTGTGTGCTTTTAAATAGTCGTTGGCTAATAAAAGTCTAAATATTTTGTAAACAGACTTGAGTTGTTATTTCACTGACTACCACTCACTACCACTGAAAGCTGTCAAAACAATAACCTATAGATGATAAAACATGTCCTGTTTGTTTGCCTTACGGATTGTTTATTAGGGAGTATATGTGTATGCGTGACAGTGTTCGTAACTTCCTAGATGGGAATTTATGCTACGCGCTGTCCATTGGACAGGCTGGACCAATAGGAGGCAAGGAGGTGTATATAGGTATAGTATACATACGAGCCGAATGCGGCAAAATTAATTCTGCCACATATAGGGGATTTCTGCTACGTAGCAGAATGCCACACTTACGAACACTGATGCGTGTGCCCTTTCTGCCCTTTTTCGTGTATAGAACATAAAATACATAAAATGGGCTGTATGCAGCAGAGTAATTTAAATATTTGCAAAGGTACAGTGGTGACAACTGACTTTTTATCGTGATACCAACAAAATAAGCTGAAAAGTCCTATAAACATTAAAATCATGAACAAAATCAATTCTCGCCAATTCTCACTACTGTAGTTGCTGAGGTCAAATCCATCGTGGATTCGTGGTGGCGATCCAGTAATCATAATGCTAATTTTTGCTTTTTTGATCCTGACCACGAGGTGGCCCGGCAAAATTTCCAAAAGCCCGGCCGCCCGGCAAAACCTTCTAGGCCCGTCACTGCCGGGCGAGGCCCGAGCAGGTGGCAACCCTAAATTAAATTTAAAAACTTTAAGTTAATTTCTTGAATTTTTGAATTTTGACCCTAAATTTATTTTCTGTGACACGAAAACCCCACTTGTACTGACATTTTGATGGAAACCTAACAATTTAACTATATTTTCAAGTTTCAGTCAAATGTGTGTCGAAATTAAAATTAAAAAAACAGAAAAATTATTTCTGGTTGGGAGAAAATTTAGGTTTTTGTGAAAATTTGTTTTTTTCCCCCATTTTTTTAGGCGAAATTCGAAAAACCGAAAGTGTCAATGTTTATTATTTTTGGGTTTTGGTCGATCTATGTTCCACCAATCGTAATAATCGAAAAGACATTAACATTACAAATCACATTTCTTTGTATAATAAAAATTATGATTCGGTAGATTATTTAATTAGTTAATACAATAATGTATTTTCCACTTATATTTTTGTTTGCATAATCAATGCTTGGCTCTACCAAGAAACACACTCAAAAACAAATACCCGAGTCAAAATTTTAGACCTACTTAGAACCTGCAAAACCTAAATAAGACCTCCTTTTAGCCTGCATAACCTGGATAAGAACTCTTTTGGTCCTAATTCACTCTTTATGTCCTACTTTCAACCTTGTTTGCCCTACTTATTACAAATCAGGGCCTACTTTGGGTCCCTAAAACCTCAATGTAAAAATTGAACGCGTTTTTGAAGTCCTATTTTGGTCCTCTTAAGCCCTTTTTATGTCGAAACAATTCTTAGGTCCTACTTTGGTCCTCCTGTGCCCTAGTTTGAATAAATTAATATATTTCGAAGAGTTTTACCTATTATTAAAAGTTATATTGTAAGATTCGAAAATTTCGAGGAAAAATATAATCATGTAAATAATGCGCATATAAGTGTTTTATTCAAGTTCTTTTTTGTTGACCGGCAATCCAATATACAGAGTATTGTCTATATTAATATAAATACAAGCTCAAAAAAGTGATTCAATAGGAATACCGATGACATTATTAGTAATATTGCATTTCTGCAAAAACAAGCGAGTATCATGCCTAAAATAGTCACCTAGAGCATGGAAGACATCATGACAAGAAAGTTTTCGAAGAATAGCTAAATGTATGTTCTGACACTGACATTCTTGTACACCACAATGGAAATTATTAATTTTAACGAAAAAATTAAGAATACCCAATTCAAATGCATTGTTATGAATATATTTAGCAGCAGAAGAATTTGTGTGTAGATTGTTTTTATATGATTCTGCTACATACGTACAGCTCAAAAATAGTGTGGAAAAAAATGTTGAGCCAAATCCCGCGAGCTGTTTTTTATAAAAATGTTTTTTAAGGGTGAAAAATAGAATTTTTCAAAAAATTTAATAAATTGATTTTTTTTTCTGCATTTTATTGATGAAAAACATTATAAAATTGAAAAAAGAATCTTGAGACATTAAAATTTCAACTTTTCAAAATAAAACTTTATAAAAAATATAATAAATTCCTAAAATATAATAAAGTCTTTGAAGTACGTCTTGAAATATACCTATCATCATACATGCCTCTGTGAACACGACAACAAGACACAACAACACGTGAATGTAAACATTGATGGATTCTCATACCTAATGTAAACATATCTAGAACAAGTTCTGTGAAAATAATTTTTGCAACCCATTAGTAGGCAAGATATCTTTGCCAATAGTGCATCGCGCAGTCTGCAGTTGTTTAGTGTTTTTGAATATTTTGACCAAGTGCGTTGTTGTGAAAAAATCGTAAAATATGTCTGCAAAATCTAAAGACCATGCTGGAACTCATGATGAAAACCGTGCGAAAATTTGCCATCTTTGTCTTAAAAAAAAGAAACAATTGTTCAAGATTAGTAATCATTTGGAAAATCTTATTCAAAAGATTGTGAGCTATGGTGCTGAAGATAATCGCCTCCCTGTAGTTGTTTGTAATGTCTGCAGAATCCTTATTTATCGTTCGGTCAAAAGTGATGAAACTAAAGTGAGTATGAAATTACCAGATTATTCTACATTCAAATTAATAAATCAAAAAACCAGATCAAAAGAAGGTAAATTATGCGAATGCGACTTATGTAACTTAGTGAGAACACCAGGACACAGCAATTTCGTAAAAAACACATCAGATGCGAAAGAAAGAAATAAAACAAGATACTGTAAAAAGTGCCATTCAGAATTAGTGGTAGGAAAATCACATTTTTCTTGTACACCGAAGCATTACGAACATGTAAAAGATCATATTATAAACGATATACCCCTAAAAGAAAAAAAAACACTTGGTGTGTCATTTGATTAAAGTAATTTTAAATGAAAAAGCGACAAACGTTGAGGAAAATAAATCAGATAGAAATACTGTAATCGCTTTATCTCAGAAACATGGAAAGCCTTTGAAAATTTCATTGACTGAACAGCAATCAGAAAGCAAAAAACGGAAGCGTGTTTCTGCTGAAGATGTCTTAAAAATTGGAACAAGTTATGGGCTTTCAACGAATCAAGTACATGGTATTACAGCAGCTCTTCGCGTCGCTACGAATGACAGAAAATTATTTCAACCAGATTTAAAACAAAAATTAAAAACTTTGAACCATTCTCTTGATTTGTATATCAGTATGAAAGAGTGTAATGTGATTAACACTAAAAATAACGATACTGCAACTACTGCAGAAACTTTAGTGTTTTGCAATGATGTAAAAGGATTATTTCAGTTTGTTAAAGAAAAAAGGGAAGTTGATGAAATGCATTTGAAATTCGGAATAGATAGTGGCGGAGGTTTTTTGAAAGTTTGCCTTTCGATGCAATCTTTGGATGAATCAGAAATTGCAAATGTAGAAGGTCGACAGAAGTATACCGAAGGCGTTGTCGCAAAAAAGTTTAAGGATTCTGGCGTCAAGAAATTACTACTGCTTGGAATAGTGGCACATATACAAGAGAAATATGAAAACGTTCTATTGATGTGGTCACTCTTAAAATTGAAGGATTTAAAAGGGACAATAGCAACTGATTTAAAACTTGCCAACGTATTAGCGGGCATCATGTCACATGCAAGCAGTTTTCCTTGCACATGGTGTACTGCATCAAAGGATGAATTAAACACGTGTGGGGAATACAGAACTGTTGGAAATTGTGAGGAAAATTTTTTTTGCGTGGCAATACAGTGGAAGTAAAACATCATCTGCGAAGAAGTATAAAAATTGTACAAATACTCCTATAATTTTCTCAGAAAACGCTAGAACAGAAATATTAGAAATAATGCCACCGCCAGAACTAGATCTGATGCTTGGGGTTGTGAACAAAATGTATAAACACAGGCTGATGGAATTTGAAGATGAGAGTCTCCAATGGGCTAGGATGTGTAATGTTACTCGCGAGTTTGTACATGGGAGTCCAGCGTTCGCAGGTAATTCTTGCAAAATTCTGTTAGAAAAAATCGACTTATTACGTGGAATATGTAGCATTGGTTGTTTAAAATATGTAAGGTGCTTTAAGGCTTTTCAATCCGTCGTTGATTCTTGCTTTTCTTCCATATTAAACCCGAAATACGTAGATTGTATATCTGAGTTGGGGGAAGTTACTGTGATTTGGATATTTCAATTACACCTAAAGTTCACGCGGTTTTTTTCATGTCCCTGATTTTTTATTGTAAAGTTGAGAAAGGCCATGGGTTTAACAGTGAACAAGCCATGGAATCTGTCCATTCGGATTTTAAAACGACCTGGGCTAAATATAAAGTTTCGAGCACACACCCTCAATACCCAAGTAACTTATTAAAAGCTGTACAAGAGTACAATGCCCGACATGTGTGAAAATAATTTTTTTTTCTCAGTATTGATATGGACTGATATTATATTTATTTACCATATTTCGTTAAATAAAGTGAAAAAGATAAAATGTGCTATGACCTTGCATTTAAAGTTGGTTCAGGCACACCGTGTAAAATATTGCCATACTTTAACATTTTCTGATATTCCCAAAAGTTGAAATGCGCTTTGAATAAAATTGGGTAAATCTGTTACATACTTGTACACTCCAACGCTGTAACACTTTTCCAGAATTTTTTGAATGAATCTAATCATTCGAATAAATCGATTCTGAGATCTTACTATCTGGGTATCAATATGAGTAATGCCATGAATAAGTCTCCATAATTGTCCATTTAAATCCTCATATTCGAAACAAGTATATGTCCACAATGGCCCAAGTCTTTCTACAATTGTAGGCAAATGTAACAATTGATGAATAATAATCGAACAGTGTCTCAACGTATTTATGTAAGAAGTCGCGACTTATTTCAATTAGCTGTGGAGTAATTATGTCTGAACTGAGAATCGCTATTTCTATTATTAAAAGGAGATAGCGGTCAAAATAATCCTGCCTTAGAATGCCTTGAAGAACGGGGAGAGATTAATATAGAAACCACGTTTGCAATTCCGAAGCCTTCCAGTGAACTAAATCAGTAACGGAAAAATTTTTTTTTCACAACACCACCTTCAACTGTATGCATTCGATCAAGCGCCATTCCTTGAATAAAATCTGGCATTAATTTAGAAGAAACTGTAGGGCCTTTTACACCCATCGCGGGTTGATCTGGAGTACCTGTGTAAGAATAAGGAAAAAAATTCTCTAAAGTTCTAAATTGCAATTGATTCTCATACGGATATGCATAGACATGACCTTGCGGTACTAAAGGGACACTTGTACCTTTACAAAACAAAAAGAACGTCCATACTTTCCGTTGAAGCTGACAAAATTTGAACAGTCACACCTATTCGGCGTATCACAAGTTCCTGATAAGAGTACTCCCTTAACACTCATTGTTGAATCATTTTTGGGTACATGCATTTCGATACCGTCTACGAGTTTTTTTAAATCTGAACGAAGACTGTATAAAAAACTATTCATATCCGGTTTGGTATTTCCATACCACAGTCCTGCAAGTAGGATATTTCATCTTTTTTTTCTGTTTTCGAAAGGTAATTCGTTAATAGTGAAGTAGATAGGCCAAACGCTATTTTTCGAGGATTTAAACACTAGAATGCCATCCGTATACCAAGAAAGAGAAATGTTGTTAGGGTTTCAAAGAAAATCATTGGTAATCCATGACTAATACATACTGCCATCGTAAATATCTGTGATAATACTAGTGGATACATTGTCCTATGAAAACGATGTTGTAGAATATTATAAAAATCATTTCTATTATACGTTTCCCTTAATTGATTGAGGAATGGTAATTTCACAAAGTAGCAGTTTTTCTTTTTTGGACAAGAAGGACAAACATCGATATGTGATTTTAACTCCCGTATACATGTTGCACAATAATAATGTTTGTCAGTCTCAGTTTTACCGAAAGAAAAATACTTTTGGAATTTGTATAAACTACTTTCCTTCAAATTTTGCGTCAAACAGTGGAAATTTATTACAGATATAATATAGGCTAAGCATGTCATCGTAACATTATGATGAAGAAGGATTGTTAAGATTAGCAACATACTCTCCATTACAGTCACCGGAGCCCCTCTATACAGCGGTTGATGATCATCGTCATTGTCGTCGGGGAAGAAGTCTCTATATTCGTCGTCGGTATCAGATGATTTTGAAATAATATCGCTGTCTTCACTATATTTACTTATTTCTTCTTCTAAATCTTCATTTGTTCCATCGCTCCCACGATTTGTGTCATCAGATTCTTCCATTTGTCTGAAAAAATCACAATATAAAATTAAGTAAAGCATAATAATCATATTTTCTGAAGGTGACATCCTAATCTCAAAAATTTTGATATAATCAAAATAATTTATTTCTTCTTATGCACAACCCATTTTGTCATATTTACAGTATTTCTTTCTGTCTTTTGAGCTCAATGGCCAAGAGCATATATCAAATTAAGTTTATTATTCCTAGTATTGGTTTATTAAAGCAAAAAACTTGCATCTCTTCATAAATGTCACGATTTTGAAGTACTCTCAAACGCTCTTTTCTTCGTCGTTCACCAACATCGTCTAGAGCTTTTCTTGACATTTTTGGCACTAATTAACACTCAATTAATATTTGTAATTAAATAATGTTTCGTATATCAAAACGCGATATATATTATAGAATCACTGAATGTATCGATATGAAATCAGGGCTGTCATTACAAAGATTTATCTCTCATGTGCAATTATTGTCGGCGATGAGTAAATCAGGGATGATAAGAACAGTAACATTCTATACAGCAACATTATAATTATTCAACATTAAATTTCATATTTTTTTCATAATGACTCCCAAATGCTGTGTGTGAAATTCCATATGTCTCAAAAAATCACATTTGGAATGCGCCATACAGGCCCCTGCTCAGGCCAGCCCTAATGGACCGCATCGATCGATCGCAGCGATCACTGCGGTTTCGCAGCCAACTTCAAGTCGATTTTCAGAAGTAGCAGCCATTTTATGTGTAGACGCGTCACTTTACTTCGTGCATTCCATTTGTGTTTTAGTGTTTTCTTGTTTGTAAGAAAGTATGTCTCGTAATAGAAAAAAGCATGCCCTTATATGGTGGCTAAATACCTAATATAAGGACACACAGGACCTCCAGAAAAAATTGAAAGATCCATTTATTCCGACTACAACGCACCTGCAAGGAACAACCATGAAAAATTCTTCAATTCTCCTTATGTGCTTAACGATTTCCAAAATACTGGAAGATCCATCTTTCCTGGAAACCATCAATCATGAGGAAATCACGAGCAAAAAATATATTTTAATTCTCCTAACGTCCTTAGCGATGTCCAAAATACTGAAGGTTCAGCGTGTTCAGGAAACTACCAATAATCACGGAGTCAGCAGGAGAAATTTTCTAGCTCACATTACACCCATGGTGCTCCAAAACATATGCGAAGCTCTATTGATGCCGAAAGCGCTGGAAGTTTGATCATCCATAGCGATTCACAAATTACTGAAGGCTTCATAATTCCAGGTTGCAATCAACTTCCAAACACGAATCAGCACGCATTATCTGATGATGAAGATAAAGAATGCGGCAGCAATAGCTTGATCTCATCTGATAAAGCGTTATCAGCAGAAGATTTTGAGGCTTCAGCTGGAGCAATGGAGAAAACTATTCCAGGAAAAGGTATTAAAAAAATTACTTCAATTCTCACTTTCTATACATTTCGAAATACAAATCAATTATTTATGCAATTTAACTGTATAGTGACGAAACGAGACATTGCCCTGCAAAATATGTTGTTAGCAGCATTGGAATACTCCTATCAATCGAAACATGGGTTCAAAAAAAATTCTAAAAAGATCTTGAAGGTAAGATAAAAGCATGAAAATAAAACTTTGAAGAAAAATCGTATAATCTACCATATTTCAAAAATAATTTTTTTCCACCATTTTCAGATACCGGACAGATACGTGCGGAATGCACCGAAAATGGTAAAAAGCATAATAATGAAATGAAACTAGTATATAAATATATTTTGAAATATTTACAAGAAATTTGTAAATAAAATTGGCTACTCAGAGTAGAATTGCTTTCATTTGATACATATTTCATGGCTGGATTTTACTTGCCAGAAGGAAAAATTTCGTATATAAATTTGCAATCAAAGAAAGAAGGCAATGTGAGTGATTGAAAGATGATAGTCATAGAAGTGTTGCTGGGAATTTATGAAGCAACGCTAGGAAATTATTCAGCAAAAGGAGCTCGAGGACAACGACCGGCAATAAATCGTCTTTTATTTAAAGGATTGTTCAGTAAGTTGTTCGCTATTATTATCTTATTTATTTTACATGTATCGATTATTATAATGCTCTTTTGCAGGATGGGCGTATCGAGCATCCCGACATCTCTAAACAACGAACATGACACAATGTCAGAATATAGTTAATCGTTTTCTAACATATATTATAATCTATTAAAATAATCTATTATGGTCTATTGAAATAAATTCTTGATTTCGGATGTAAAGGAGGCAATTGAAACATCAGACAAAAAAAACAGTGGAATTGAAAAATCGACAGAAAGAGAAGATTTAACATTCAGAGGATCCAAGGATTCTAACGACTTATCGAACAAATAGTAGGAGAGCGTCCCTGCTAATCCACAACATGTTCAAATAAATCTTTACACACAAAAAGCGAACAACATTCATGAGCAAAAATGGAGCATAAAGATTGTTATGTCTCTGATATAATTTTAACTAAATTAACTAAATTATTATTGTTGTAAGCATAAAACTTAGAATACATAAAACAATTTAAAGTAATTAATAATTTTTTAACGAAATTTAACTGGAAAATGAAGAATTTTAAGCAATGAAGAAGAGGAATAGGAATCTAAAGAAATATTTAAGATGTTGATGAACTCCAATTTTTTTTTTGTCCTGATGAGGAAAACATATGTTTTCGAAACGTTGGCTACTGGAAGTGTGCAATAAAGGATTCAACAACTAATCTCCTTTTATTTGGTCTGAAGTATGTCGGAAAAAAATACCTATATTATTATTATAAATTTATATCACTCAGACAAACAACATCGCTCAAAACACCATCATTAATCTAACTAATAATATATCGTTATTGATGGGAGCTCCAAACAAGTACTCGGAAAATTATACACTGGTAGCGCTCTGAAAAAACTGCATAAGTAAGAGAAATTGTTAAACAATTAAATTAGAATTAGGTTCTAGAATGCTAAAAATGTGAGTAAAAAATATATTATCCTTTTTATAATAAAACAAATGTATAACATCAAGTTTTTGAGAAAAAATGGTGTATTCCCGGCCACCGAAAACATCAGACACCTTACTATTAATGATATGCTGAATAATTTATGTTTTGTATGTATGTCTTTGAAGGGCGAATTTATTTGAAATCGAACAGGCATATAAGCAGCTGCTTTAATATATTGCACCTTGGAGTAGATGAAGGTTTTACTTCAAGAGATTCTAATAATTAATTTGTTAATTTTAAAAAAGATTTGAAAAAAAATATGTTATTGAGTATTAAATATGTGATTTTATATTGCATTTGTAATTCTCTATTTTGCATTTCTTTTCAGTCTCCCAGCTTTTTCTAATAATTAATGGCATACTATATGAATTAAAGTTTACCTTCTTTTTGGACGAAAGATATCATGTTATCATGTTATTTGCAGAATATGTAATTTTCCCCTTCTTAATTGGTTATAATAGCGGCATAACTCGCAAGTGTTTTTCAAGTACAGTCTAGGATGAATAAAGTGATGAAATACAAATAATCAAGAAGAACAAACAAGATAGTGACTAATGTTATATAAACCACGAGTATGCCACTTCCCTTCCTTTATCTCGAAAAATCTGTGCTGTCGTTTGTCCAAAACTGGCGCTTCGTTCGTTACTCTATTTGCAAGTTCGTTTCGAAGAATGCAGTTAAATTAAATAATTTATATCAGAAATAATTTGAAGCAACCTTAATTTACTAAAAATTTGATAAAAATTGAAACATTTAACGTGCATTGTCCTAAAAAAGTAGCGAGTAGTGTGTCGACCGTAGCCTTATTTCAATAAAATGTGGGCTATGATCGGTGTTCTCTGTTTCATCGTCGTAGTATTCTTTACTCCTTGTGGTAAGTATAATAATATCCATAATTAAAAATGCATTCCCAATCGTACTATATTCATGTTTGGTTCCAAATCATTCCAATTAAAATTTTCTTTTTTCTTCTAACTGTGCTCTTTAAATCTATAAATTTGTGAAATTTCAATACACAATTAGTGAAATTACTAATTCGTTTAGAGAAAAGTGAGCTACTAATTCCATTAGTCGAAATATTCACTAACTGTTCAGTGCATAACAACTAATTTCTTATGAAACTCTTAAAAAAATGTGCTTTAATTCTTATAAAAGCATGAATTTGGTGTGAAGGTTCCAGCCGCGTATCTACATGGTGGCGAAACCGGCGACCGCCCCCTCCCCCAAGATTTCTTAACTTACCTTCACTTATTTCTTTTTACTGAACTTTGACTCTCAAAAAATTCAAATGTGGAATTGAAACTAACTTTGTTTATTTAATAATTTAAAATGATTGATTAATAAGTGACAAAATACCAACCGGAAATGTTGATTTTTCTAACCAAATAGTGGCGCCATCACGGCGTGAATCACATGGTGTGACGCTACGAAAAAAAGATTTTTATTATATATATTTATTAGTATTTATGATTTATTCTTGAAAAAAATTGTATTGAGAAAAACGTTGAAAAAAAAACTTAATTACTATCGAAAACTCCCTGACGCCCATTTTTCATTATGAAGTTTTGTCCCAGGCTAGACCGTGTGGTCAGCTAGCTGGACTCCTTTTATCTTTTTAATTACTTGGAAGAAAATCACTTTTCACTATTAGTATAGTTAGCCGATTGAAGCCAGACTTCCATGACTTTTTCCACGTGGGCTCAATGAAACAGACTTATGGGGATGATATTAGAAATGTAATTATTCTTTTGTATTCTGTAGCTATATGTGAAGAGGAATTTGGAGTTTCAACTCGATTCACATAATATTGACGATTCTGATTCAAATTTAAACGAACGCCTTTTTTATGAAAAATACGTCTTAATCTTCATGGGGCTCGCGGAACATTTAAATATAATTTTTGTCGAAAAAAATTAATTAATTTTTTGTGGATTCAAAAAATGCAAGGTCTGTTAATAATTTTACATTATTTCATGTGTGGTCATGCCAGATTAACTTTCGGCCAAAGGAAACCACATGTTTTTTCCAAAAACATAAATAGCACAACAATTTTGATTGTTGTACAAAACTAGCACTAAATAATGCAATATTGAAAAATGAGAATTTTGCATCATTCCATGTGTGGTTATGCCAGCTTAACCCTCTGAAGACCAGCATTTTCTGGAGACCTCTTCCGTAACAGCTGGGTGCGCAGGCACCCACGAAATTCAATCATCTTTTAAATATGTTTAAAGTGCATTTTTTTATATAAAAAGGAGTGAAATGAAATCGGAAGAATGTCTAGAAGAATATTAGACCAATTCCAAAACGATATCTTTATTTGTTTAAATTTTGTGCAAACAAATGTAAACAAAAATTCGAAAAAATTGCAAAAATGACTTTTTTCGGTTTTTTAATGTTATTTCTTTTGTTTTTTATGTAATTGAAAAAAATCAGTGGGTTTAATAATCTGTAGACTTTGCCCTATAAAACTGTTTAAGTAGTTTTTCTATTTAAAAAAAAAAATATATTTATCTCACCAAGTGATGGTGCACTTTTTGCCAAATCTGAATACTTACATTTTTGGCTGTTAGTTTTTTTTTAATTGCTCTTTTTCAACAAACGATGAGTGTAAATTAAAGCTTAAAGTGTCAGCTATCTAACCCAAATGCAAAAAAAAATTATTGTTCACTAACAATTGTTTAAATAAACAAAGAAGGTAAAAAAATGTGATAAATGCTTATTTCTGAAAGTCTTTTGCATTTATTGGTATAAAATTGAGTAAAGTTGAGGGTATACATCTTATAAAGTAAATTATACAAAAATTAATAATAAAAAATACTAAAAATTTATCCTAATTACTCATCTGAGCAATTTATGCACACTGCGCGACGGTGTTGCTTGCAAATTGGGACACAAGTTCGGGCACGTAAGCTAGGCCTACCACGAGAGCGTCCTGTAAAATTGTGCACAGTATTAGAAAGGTCGAGGCAGAAAAGTAATATAAATAATGTATTATAGCAAATATATAACAAAAAGTTGAAAAAATTGCAGATCATAAAGTTTCTATGTAATTTCCTCAAAATGTATATTTATTTTATTGTAATTCTGATTTGCCTACAGATAAAGTGTTTTCACATTTTTCAACTTTTTTGTTACAACTTCAAGTTCTTGCTATTCGATAAGAAATTGTTTACGCTTTATATTCAATAAACTGTTGTATTACGGTGAAAAAATAGCATCAAAATGAGCCCAAGAACATTGAAAAATGTTGCTTATTTCGAAAGTTATTGAACATTAAAGAAAACATTGAAATTTATACGATTTCTACAATATCTAATTAAAAAATAGAAAAATTGGCTTCATGCTGGGCTCATTTTATAAAGAACTTCGTGAGCAATGAGCAGAGAATTTTTTCAGTCAGAAAAAAAGGCAGTCAACGCACCCATCTACGCCTAGATGACGTTGCTCCTTCCCAATCTACTAATACTTCTTCCTGTAGAAGTCTTACAACTTCAGCTTCATCTCTGTCTGCCATTATTGCTATTGAAAGAATAGGAAATTGTTAATACACTTTTTATTTCATAATATAATATATTTATTGTATTTTAGAACGTTTTAGCTAACAGTAATAGAGTCATTGTTTTCGTACCTGTGCCAAAGTAGCCTGGACTCTTATTTTCCAATCAATATTTTTTTTTTTCACTAAAACACTTTTAAATAAGCTGAATAAGCAATATTCAATGGAAAAATTCACTAAAATTTTTTTATTCACTTTTCAACTTATCAAGCACACCCTGGGTGCGTAGCCACCCTATACCGACTTTGCGACCGTCCTGTACGAAAACCAGGCAAAAACAAAGGAGGGCCCTATGCCCTTCGAATAGCCTACAGTTTTCCCCTAATTTACAGCATATTTGCTCCGCCACCTCGACGCTTCCCTTTTCAGAAAATTCACTTTTAGAAGCGCACTGGGTGTGTACACACCCAGCTGGTGCCCAGAGGGTTAATATAAAGGTAGTTTCCGAGTTCCACACTCGTACAATTATTGGAGTCCCGTGGGGCGCCTGCTGTATTGAAAAAATTTCATGGTCCCGCATACTCAATATTTTGATGCGCTCCTGGCTTAGAATTCGTAGTGTGTGTGTATACGTATATTCACCAATCCTATGCCAGCGGCAGATTCTTAGATCGTGAAACGTCGCAACTTGGAACTAACCTTCACTGACCAAATGTGTGTATGTGTGTGTGTGTGTGTGTGTGAGCGTATCGAGTTCCTCCAACAAGCAAAGCAGAAGGAAGGGACAGTGTTGCCGGATCGTGAATCTTTGACGTTTATGCGTTTGAAAGTAATTAAAATTTCAATGTTTTCCATTCGATTATCTAGAAAATTACATGGTAAAGAGATTTTATTATTTTTCTGACATATTTGTGTTTTCAAGCAGCACAAGTAGACACATTCTTTTATATTCTCTACCAGAGCCGTTTTATTACTACAAATTAAAATATGGAGAGTGCCTGTGCATTGCCCATACATTCTGTGATAAAGTAGTCATCTTTAACATTAATTATCTCGACATCAGTGTGGTAGAAAAATTTGAAATTAATTTAGCATATAAAAAAACATTCTACTTGAAATATAAGCTCGACTTTAAACAATTCTGCCAGAGATCGATTTTTTCGGAAACCACTTTAAGCCAGCGCGACCACACGTTGGCGTTGGCGGCGCTCCTCGACAGCACTACGGCGGCGCTCTTCCTGAAAGCGTCGATCCTCGAATGCTCTGGGATATACTCCACCACGTGAGAGGATGACCCCATTAGCTAGCAACATGCGGCGACGTCGGGTGCGCTGATTAGATCGCGCGCGCCGCGAACTCCCTGTCATCAAGGGTGTTGGTTCGGATGCGCGACACACTGATCGTAACCGGGTGGAGAAGCAAGCATAAAGCCTGAAGCTCCGTTAGCTTATCGATAAACCGTCACCTGTCACTTCGTAGATCCCGGCGGCTGCGAAATACGACGCCGAAATCAGGGACCTGTCACTCCTGTGGGGTACCTCTGGCAAAAAGGAAAGATATGACATCTGTCACTTTGCAGATCCTGACTGCTGCGAAGATTATTGCACTGAAACCAGGGAACCGACACTCCTGTGGGGTATCACTAGCGACACTAGAAAAACATAAGAACGAACTGCCCTCCTGAGCGATGAGATCGAACTCCGCGTGGGCGGTTGTAGAAATCCAGAGAACGAACGCTGGAACGACGCTGACGATAAAAACGTAATGAAGCTTCACGACACTGGACTTTCGAGATGAGAAGGCGCAAACACGAAAGACTAGTAAGAGGGAGAAACAAAGAATTACTCCGACCGTTTGAATTTACTAAGCCTTGGATTTATTTTATTTTCTGTGAGCACACGAGAAGATGTTTCAATTTAAACAAAAGTTTAATTGAAATTTAAAAATATAAGCAGTAGCCTAAAATTATTGAAATTTTTATCCTATACTTATTTCTATCCCAGCTTCCTTTTCCCCAAGGAATCATGAAGCTAGGGCAAGTAGAACGGTCGTTCGGTCTTAAAGATAATTCTCATTTTTGAGAAAAATCCCGAACGACCATTATACTCCGAGCACTGAAATTAAATATATATTTGATTGATGCACGTGTAGACATGAGTACATGCGTACACGCACATCAATCGGATGTTTTTTTATTCTATCTCAATCCAAAGGGAGTTTGTTTGATTGCTTTAACTCTAATTGAAGTGACTTTTGAGATTTTTATCGTTACATTTTTTTATCAATGATTCTTCAAACGAATCCTTCCATCCCCCTCAATTTGGCGGCAATTCTTGTAAATTTTAGTGAACATTTTGTGAAGTTAAATAACTTCCGAAAATGTCCATTCAAAATTTGGTTGAGCTCCCCGGCTGTACGGCCCGTGCGTCTAAAAGAGAGGAAGAAAGAAGGAAGGAGGGAGAGAGGAACATCGGTGAGATAGGAAGGAGCGCGCGTTGGTGAGAGAGAGACAGACGCCGGCGTACGTGACTCGGTCTGCCGCAATGTTTTCGTAAACACGGCTTGGGCACGTGCTTGCAGGCTGTCAACACACAGCCGGGAAATTTTTCGGCAATCAACCGGCCCATTAAGGGACGAGACGGAAGGGTCGGAACAAAGCGATGTCTCACTTAGGGTGAGCAAACTCGTCGTTTTGAATGCCGAAAATCGGCAACTTGACACCTAGGACCTTTTCTCAAGTTTTCGTATGAGAACTTGAGTGAAAGATACGTAGGCAAATTGCTTGGATTCTCGAGGTTCTCAATTGGCTTATTTGACATACAACAATCTATCATGCGAAACCAAGTGAGATTAATAATTCAACGCAAGTCCTGAAAAGAGAAGAAAATAAAGAGGCCTTTAAGTTCGGATTACAAGTCTTGTACTTATGGATTAGGCTCATTGAATACATATTGACTATTAGCTATCGGTTGTCATTCAACCATTGCAAAAAACTTGGGTCTTAAAAGAATAAAACCTGGAAATGTAAAAAAGACGTAGACAAATAAGTTCGCGACACTAGGAAAGAACTAATAAAAAGCAGAAACCGCAAACAACTTGACCTGATTTTGGACACCTCAAAACAATGTGCTGGCTCTTTCAATGATGCAAAAACAGCCAGAAAGCTTTTCGAAAATTATGAGACTATTTCCAAAATTACTGGCTCCGATGTAGAACTTTCAATAAACTCTTAACTACTGTTACAAGTTTTAGCATCTGGTAAAGCCATCGATACAAAAAAGTTTTGTGAACATTGTCTGGAAAGAGTAGACTTGTATGTGCAAAAATTCAGTCGGTACTTTATGCCTGCATCAATGCATTAAGTTCTAATTGATGGTTCCAATATAATCGACTCAATCGTTGTCCCGATCGGTCAATTATCACAAGAGGCACAGGAAGCTAAGAATGAAGACGTTGAAAGATTTAGGGGGATTGAAAGATTCATGGGGCTTGCGGGACCTCAAAATATAATAACTAATGATTTTCAATAATTTTAAGCAGATGCAAGAAATCAACAGAATTTAAGAATGAAAATGAATGACTTTTGGTGAAAGATTTCAAATTTTTGAATAGTAAATACAAACGGGTCTTGCAGTTCTCGATAATGGTCTAGGGAAAAAAGTTTTGTATGAAGTATGAATAATAATTTAGGTATGAAAACAAATTCAGTCTACCATAAATTGCAGAAAAGTTGTATATATTTTGAATTCGGTTTAAAAGAATACTTATAAATTCCTAAAGTGAAAAATAGTGCTCTGATATTGCACAAAGTTTCAAGATTAAACGATTTTTGAAGTGAAACTTCTTTTAGGACGGGAGTGAATGAAAAAAACGTTCGACCGACCGACCGAACGAACATCTGTCTCTCTTTTCAAGTATACCTTCCATTGTCTATGCTCTCTCTCTTTCTTTGCACTCAATTACTATGTGATGTTTTCAAATTCATGATGATTCCTCACGAAAAATTTCAAAGTTAATCCATTAGAGTTTCACTTCTGCCGTGTCGCCCCACTGCCACACACTGATTTTTTTTTTTAATTTTTCATCACACATTAGTGTACAGAAATTTTTTTAAATAGTCTGTTCGAAACTTGCAATTTAATATATATGTGCTCAGGTCATATGAGCACGTCAGAGCAGAAGAAAGACTCCACAGAGCCGTGAGGAAAAACGAGACAAGTACCGTTAAAAAGAGAAACTCTTACGCAGAATGCCTGAAGAGTAAGACAGCGCAACGATAATTGTCTCGTTTTTCCTCTCGACTCTGCGGAGTCTTTCTTTTGCTTTGAGGTGCTCATATGAAGTTCTGAATTATGTGAAAAAGATTTACGATTTACTTAAGAGTGTTTACCGACAATCTTGGACAGATTTTTAAATCCTTTCCTTAATGTAATAATCATATTTCTTTGTAAACTGAAAATTATGATTTGATACATTATTTCATTAGTTAATACGATAATTGATTCCCTCCTTATATATTTTTTGCAGAATCAGTGCTTGGATTCAAAAAGAAAGAACACCAAATGCCAGTCACCATGTTGGTTATGCCCCCTAAACTTTCTGCTCGTTTTTTCTGCACACGTGATTCTGAAGGAGACCTTGTACTTAGAAGTATAGCTCATAGTTTTGTGCATGTAGAAGTAATGAAGGAAGAAGGTGTCGAATACGTCATTGGATACGTCAAAGATGTGAAAATTAAAGACAGTCTTTTATATCCATTCGTTCGTAAATCACTAGGATTTGGAAGTGATTCTGGGAGAATTAAAATACGCGTAGATGGCGACTATGCCTACAAGTATATTCCAATACCTGAGGGGGATCCTCTGGATGATGTTTTCTTCAAGCCATACAATCCAGAACGCATTCGTGTTTTCGATATTGACTTTGAAAATATAAGTAAGCCGCTTGAACCGGCCTTCCCTGTAAAGACCACTAAGTCGGTCGCCCCAGCTCAGGCTTCGTCAAGTCAGGCCTCGACCTCAAGGGGCCAGACCAGGCCCAGCAAAATGCCGCCACGAAGGTCCATAAGCAAATAGGGGTACCAAACGCGTGACTTCCGAATAGGGCGCCCCGTCCCCATAGCTTCACCGCCAGAGGGCGTCAAGAAAGCTAAGGCTGGCATGGGGCAGCCCATCACTGATTCAGGAATATGGTCCAACCCTGCGGCCTATCCTGTTTGATTTTAAAACAAAAACATTCAATATATATCATATATCTACAATTTTGTGTATTTTCATAATTTTACTTTGTGTATCTGTATTATTATTTAAATTTTATCTTCTTCAATAATAATATATTAAATAATACAAAATACAAAATGATAAATGATATAGAGTAAAAGATAGAATTGAGTTAATATAGTTTGTATTATATTCTAATGGTACATTATGGAGAAGAATAAAAAGTACTGCAGAAAAAAATCTGTAAAAAATGTTTCTTCAGTTTTCGACATCCACGTGACACCTCTTGATACTTGCCAAAAAAAGGCTTAAGCGGTTATGAAAATATCCAGGCAGAAAATTCTATAGTCCGCCGGAGTTCACAGCTGGCGCAGTACTGGTCATCAGTACAGAATCGGCGATTCGCACAGTACTAGCTGACTATAAATACAGCTATCACAAAAAAAAGTTTCTGTTTTTTTTTGTTTGTTAAGAGAAAAATTCTAAAGTTTCAATAAAATGAGGGCTTTAATGTGGTGTTCTCTGTTTAATCGTAGTGATATTCCTTAATCCTAGTGGTAAGTATTATAACAGTCCTTATTTCAAATTCATTTCTAATTGCAATATATTTATTTTTTGTTTCAAATCGATCCAATTAAAATTTTTCTCTTGACTGTGCTCTTTAAATCTATAAATTTGTAAAACTTGGACACTTTGCAAAACTCTACTGATGCATTTGAAGAAGAGTGAGCCACTGATACTATTAGTGAAAACATTGAATAATTCTTCCATGAAAGACATCTAATTTCTTATGAATCTCTTCAACAATTTGCTCTTATTATTATAAATCATGAATGCGGCGCGAAGGTTCATTTTCAAATTAAAAAGTTTTTTTCTTATTTGTTGTGCCAACTTTTCTTGTCAATCGTGGCAATTTTTTTAGGGCCATGTCTATGTTTACCGAAATTCAGTAAGTACAGAAAAAAATATTTTTTCTGGTAAGCCCAGGAAAACAGAATTTTGAATTCACAAAAAAATGTATGCTTTTTTTTAATGTTATCTTGAGGTTTCGCAAGCCTCATTCAGTTTAACAACTATTTCTCATAAGAAAGATGACGTTTTTGTGAATTTTATTCAGAATCGTCAATATTAGGTGAATCGAGTTAAAAATCAACATTTTTCTTTACAAAAACCTATAGAATACAAATAAATGAATACTTTTCAAATATCACCCACATAAGTCTGTTTCCATGGATTCATAAAAAACTTTCGTTTTTTTACAAATTGTTTCTGATACATAAAATAATACTTTCTGCTAATAACGAAAAATTTACATACATTGATTTAAACAATTCCAGGGTGTCTAGTGATCAGGCAATTTGAAATTCCCGGGTTTTTCCCGATTTTTTCCCGGTCAAATATTTTTCCCCCGACCAAGTTTTATATGGCTTTTTGTGATTTTTAAAAGTCAAAGTATACATAGAAATAGGAATTTTAACATAATCAGAATTTGCAGATTATTATAGAAGAAACAAAATACGCCTTTGCACTTCTCCCACATTTATGCATAGTAAATAAGATGCACATATGGGCGATTCTCCGAGAATCGGGAATCGCGCAAAACATTTTTTTTAATGATATCGACATTGAAATTGATTTGAATATGTTACAAGTGTCTCCACCTATTCGAAAATCCAGAAAACACTTAAAATCTCATTGTTTTTTTGAAGCACAGAACATTATTATCATTAAAAAACATCAAAAAATTATCATTACTAAAAATTTCCAAGTATTAACTCGCTTACTAGATCAATGAACAAATGTTTGTTTATGATACACATTTATTTTTACATTGTTGTTATGTAAGGAGTTAGATAATTGAATTATAATTACGTTCACAGTATATTGCATTATTTGTTCAATTATTTCCATTTCATTACAACCTCGAAGCAGCTATCGTCACGTGTAACGTAACCAACGTTCCATGTAACGTAACCAAGACTACATATTTATTTATATAAGTGTTCATGATTTTTTTTCAATCTGTATAACCTACCATATTATCACTTGAACCCTTGAAAACAAAATGTAAAAGAGTCAACAAAAAATATTGGTTAGGAAAGCTGAGTTTTCATGAAATGTTGAACGAAGTCAAATGCAGTGTCCGCAAACGTGTAACGTTCCAATTCTTCTGCAATTATAATTCTTCGACTTCTATTGAAGTTTTTTTTTCAGTTAAATGCTCATTTTGAAGGACTTTTCATTGCCTTTGAATAGACTAAACCCAGAATATCCAAAACAATATACAAAAAAAGTTATTTGGAAACATGTGCGTGGAACTGTAACGTAACCAACATAACGATGTGCCTCTTTTCCAGGGAAAAGTAAGGTAAAGGTAGCTATCATGAGACAAATTTTAAGGGGGTTTAAAGATTTTTATTAATTTTGAAACGATAGTAGAATATATTTTCAAAAGTTTTATAACAATGAATGGGCTGATCTTTTCTGAATGACAAACGCGTATTAAAAGTTTAATTTAGTCTAAGCAAAATTATTATATTCATGAAAAAGCGGAACGACCTATATGTACCTATTATGAAACAACTTTTGGACTCTTGTACCGGTGTTTCATAATGCATGTCCCTATTATGAAATAGCAAAGAAGTATGCTTTTTTAAAATAATAGTATGGCTTATTTCATATTATTTTGTATATTATATTGAACTAAATAATACAATGAACTTTTATTTCAATCCTTCATAGAGAGTATAGTGGGTAGTTTTCATGAACGAACTGGATTAAATTTCATTTTTGTTTAAAAATGTTTGTTATAGGGAATTCATTTCTACTTGGGTGGATAAAAAAGTAGAAAAAAAAATCTGCCCGCTTCGCGGGCACATTCTCATGGCGCGCTTCGCGCGCGGCTCGCTTCGCTCGCAAGTTTGAGCGCGCCTAGGGCGCGCGACTGTTGGATCTCGCGCTTCGCGCTCGATTATGTATTCACCTCGCGCTACGCGCTCGGGCGTATTTGCATCGCGCTTTACGCTAGGCTCCTCTAGATTTTTGCACTTCGTGTTCGACTTCGATGAAAAGAAAAAGTTTGTTTGCAAATATTATAAAATTATCAAAACCTCTACATATTAAGTGATTGTTAAATTTATTTTTATTTCAGACTGAAAAGGAACTGTATTTACTCAAGGTTCTATCGACCTTAAGGAACACATTCTCATCCAGACACTCGCGCTTCGCGCTCGATATTTGATTTGAAAATCATTTGAACCGTATGATAGAAACAAAAAAGTTTGAGCGCACTTACGGCGTGCGATTTGGTAAATACACTGAGCGCGCACTTTGTGCTTCGTGTTATATGTTCTTCATATACAAATTACTAAATTTGTATTTGATTTCAAATGAAAAGTAATGATATAATTCAGGCGACAAATTTTATTAGTTAACATTTTATTTTAGCCTGTGCCGTTTATCAAAAAAGTTAATTTTTTCATTTTGAATATATTCTTACCACAAAAATTGATTACGGGTTTGTAAGTCTTTTTTGAATGCACAATTTTTGTTCATTTATATGTTTTCGTACCTTGCATTGTTTTTTCAAAAATTTGATTTTTTTTACTGTCAATGTTATTTTCGCGAATAAAACAAAAACCACGCATCCTATCGAAACATGAGTCACAATAAATTTGTACCTCTTCCTTGAATGAACAAATTTTGTTTCGGTCATTTTTTCGTAGCTGGTAATATTCGTCTGAAAATTTGATTTTTCTATTTTCAATGCTGTTTTTTACGAATAAAACAAAAACTACGCGTCATATCAAAAAGTGAATGATAAGAAATTTGTAGATCTTTTTTAGGTGCACAATTTTGGTGAGATGATCTTTTCTGGTATCTTGCATAGTTTGACAGCAAAATGGCTTTTTTGATTTTTATTAATTTTTTGTGCGATCAAAATTTGAATTTTTTATTTTTCAAAAAATTCAAAAAGTTGTTATGAAAATATTATAGGGTGTTCAGGAATCAACGTTTTTCTCCTCTTGACTTTTTTTCATATCGTGCGTTTTTCGGCTTAAAATGTTCATTTTAGTTTGTTTTTTGGAATTTTGAAAATGCTATAACTCCAGTAATTTTTTTTTTATCACAAAAAGTCATAAGAATATTTTGTTCGTCATTTTGCGTACTACTAATAACTGTACATAGAATTTTCAAATCTTCAAAAAAAGTGGTCTCAAAAATTTTCAAAATGTGCTCACTTTTTGGATTTTCATCCAAAATAGCTGGTTAACGAACTCGTTCTCTATTTTTCGGCCATAAAAAAGTGTGCCAAAGCTCAATCAAATCTGATCATTTTTTCGAAAGTTATCGTGGCTACAGACAGACAGACAGACAGACAGACTACAGACTACAGACAGACAGACACCTTCGTAAAAATTGTTTTTTCTGACTCAGGAGGTCTCAAAACGTGGAGATTTGATGAAAACCGACTATGTCAAATTTTACATAAAACCAATACCTTCTCATTAGAATGAGAATGTAACAATAAAGGATGAAGTCAAAACTTAAGAAACTTGGTCAGAGTGAAGTGTAAATGAAATATTAGGTGAAGTGCCCTTTTCGTTTTCTTTCCTTTTATTGCACTTTGATTTTATAAATAATTGATTAGTAATATGAAATTATTTTGAAATTATGGAATTTCAAAAAATAACGAGATTATCATAGAAATTAGAAGAACATTGACGTTGTGAAAGATATCATACCAAATAATTTAAACTGATTCTTTTTACGGTAAACCTTCTAGTAATGGTGACTTCAGTCCCAGTGACCTTGACGCTAATTATCTTTCTTTCTTTTTAATTTTAATAAATTTAAATTCCATTTGGCACCATCAAATGTCAAAAATAAATGGGTTTTATTATTAAATGTTATTTTTAACATATTTTTTCACCAATATTTTCAAATTATAACCTTTTTCACGATTATTGGGACTGTCACGATTACTGGGACATTTATCTTAATTTTTTTGTTGCAGTTCTCAGTGAATCCATCCCGCTTATGCAAACAACATTTCTTAGGTTAGCTCTTTGACACTTTATAGGCCTTTACTTCAAAACCATATGTAAATTTCTTTCAAAATTGAAACCAAAACTCGGATTTATAAAAAGTGTACATCTTTTAATATTATGAACAAAACTTGTCCGTATTTTCTATGTAAATAGCATGCCAAAATACTTATAAGATAGAAAAATTCTTCGCAGATTTAAAATGTCTTACGTTACCCTACGTTACGTAAATTAAAGAAATTAGTTGCTCTATTTGTGTGAAATATGTAATCAATTTGAAATATTTACAGGCCATTAAAAAAAAATAAATTTTTTAAAGTGAATTTCAAAACCTGTTTCGGCATTCCTTGTCAAATAATTGTAATAAATTTAAATTAATTATAAATATATATATATATATATGTAATGTATGAAATATAAAATAAATAAATTATCCTTCATTTCACACTAAAAATAATTGTATACGATTATATAGAATTCAGAAAAACTTACATTCTGTAGTTAGTTTTCTATAATATTTATGTTTGTGGGTGATTCTGAACCAATCTATTTAGATTATTCCATTTTTCAAATAAGAAAAGAAACAATTCAAAAACATTTTCAATGCATTTCTAAAATTGCTAATATTTAATACATTCTTTTTACAAAAATGTTTAATAGAAAGATTTCTTTCAAGAAATTGGGGTAAAATTATTTGGACTCTATTAAAAGTACTCTTGAAATATGCATAAGCAAACCCTGTCAATTGGAACGAATCATGAGTTTAGAATCTCTATTTAAAAATTTTTTCATTCAAGATTGATTATCTTAAAATTAATTATCACAATCTATAAGGAACCTTTCAAACAAAAATGATTGAACTCATTTCCTTTTTAATTTTTCAATAAGTAGCATCAAAATACTGTACAAAATGTACATGTATGATTTTATCGCTTCTAAATTTCAAAACATTAATTTATTCATATAATATATAACGGGTTTTGAAATTAGCCGCTCTTGAATATTTACAAGTTTTATTCAGAATTCGAAATATGTATTTCCCATTACTAATTATTCAGTGCTACCAACAGTTTTTAACTTTTATCATGCAATGAAATTTCACAGAAAAAACTGGGGTTTCTATTAGAACCAATTTTTGGTTCCAAACGAGCTGCAACAAAAAGGAACCTCTCTTGCTGAAAAGGAACCCAAATTGATAAATGGTTTCTAAATGAACCCAAAGTATGGATTCAAATGGTTCTAATAGAGCCTTTTTGTTACTTCTGCCTTGACTCACTTCAAAGATTTTACAAGTTAATGATCCTCATTTTGCTTTATAATTCGAATTAAATAATATTGCACCGGAAAAAATTGAATGACGAAACTAAAATCATAGATATTAGTAATTCTTGAAAGGAAGATATCGCACATGAAATATGACAGTTTTTCAGGTTAAGTTGAAAATCCGATGTTTTCCACTGCGCATGCAAAAGAAGCGCGGGACTATTTAAAATTATATTATATACATTTGCAATATTAGGTCAATATTACATTTTGTTAAGAAGCTAGGTATTTCTGTAATTCAATTTAATTTGTCTTAAAAGGGAATAAAAAAGTTTTGCTAATATTTATCTGTATGACTATTCATAGTATTTATTGATTTTAAATGGGCCCGCGCTTTTCGGCACATGCGCAGTTGAAAACGTTGGCACCCGCCGATTGCCATCTATCGGATATGAACGAACTAAAAAGGAACCCTTAATAAGAGTTTCTTTAGAGGCTAAGTTCTAAATGATCCCAAGTTTTACTTGATCCGCAAAATTACTGATCCCTCAGTTTTTTCTGTGTTCACAACTGTGGCCAAAAATTTAATGGGCATACGTTTCGTTTTGAGAATTTGGTGTTGCAATCTGTTCTTCGATTTACTATTTTGTGTAAATTTTCGATTACAGTCGATAAAATTACGTTTATAATCTAGCGTTTTGCAACGTGAGTGATAAGGGCATAAGAACGACTGGCTAACAAGATGTCCACAGGTACGTGTAAATGCTACAATATAAATTTATAAGTTATGTGAGTATTAAAAAAAAAAAGTTTGCTACTCACACATCGAAAATTTATTTTCCCACTCTAGTTTTCGTTACATATCTTTCTTTTCTCTTCAAATGAACAAAAAAAGATGAATCTTCAGAAGGTAGTCGATAGTTAATAGCCATGACTCTTGCAAAACATAATTATAACATTTTGTGAGTCACATGTTCGATTACATTTAGTCCCATGACTTCGTAAATAACATATTTTTTTCTGATTGAGAATGAAATGTAATTAATTTGTAAAAAATACCGGCCAGAAAAGTGGTGAATCATATAATAATATACAAGTATATTGGAGACGAATATCCTTATTGGAAAAGTCCTCGTGCTTCCCTCGTCCAAAAATAAGGCGAGGCTTTTTTAAATATTAATGTGATATACAAATAATCTCTTTGAATACAAAAATTATAGAAAACCTTTTGCGACTTGAGAAAAATGTGTGCTTTCTAACACTTTTGCGCGGTTAAATTAAGACTGTCAAATTATCCAATAAATTATTGAAAATATTATACGTGTTTTATGTGGTTTCTTTTTCATCTGCAAGTGCGACTGCTCAATAAAAAATCATTAGGTTTCAAAGAATATTTACCATATTCGAAAAGTGATAGAGTACATAGCGTTTTTAACCAGAAATCAGTTATTTTAGGCAAAAATAGTTTGACTTAAAAAACTAGACTTAGAATTTTAAACAATTTGAGGTTATGGTAGCTTTTTCTAGGAAATTAGTATTTTTAAACCAAAATTCAAAATTTCGATTGTCTACGTATATATTGTACACAAATATTATATATTATTTCTGAAGTTAAGATATGAATTATCAAAAATATTGTCCTTGCTTTTCTTTTGTTTTTATATAATAGATATACTATAAAATATACAAATTTTGGATTATTGCTACTGTTGCTGTTTATTTTCTAGCATTTATATAATATGTATGACTCATTATTTTCAAACATTATTCAGTATGGAACAGTTCGACAAAAGAGGGATAAATTATGGTGAGTAAACTTAAAAAATGTCTTATTTTCTGTAATGATCATTTATAAATAATTTTTTTTTAGAAAACATGTTGAAAACGTGTCCTTCGATATAAAAAACTTCGATATAAAAAGTTTTTTTGTTTCATAAATAGGAACCGTGTTAAAAAAGGTGTAAGTATTACGAAACAACTAATTAATAAATGAAGTTGTATCCAAGTAAAGAAAAAGTGCAGTTCCCTCAAATCTGTGGCCCTTAAGCTATCATTTAATCTATTACACATGTGGGATAATCGAAAGTGAATACACGAGATAAAAAAATTATAGGTATCAAGCCTTCTGACTCGGATGAATAGCAGTCAATTTTCTGGAGTTTTGAGCTTTAGATAATCAAAATAATTTTTTATTGTTTAACACTTTAGAACCATAATTGTTTTCATATAGATGGAAAGGCTAACTTTCATACTTATTAATATAATACTTTGTACCTTTACCCTAATCCACAAATATATTACAGAGTCAGGTTTGCATTTAGATATAGAAAAATTCGAATTTTCAAAAATATGTGACTGGCTCCGAAGGAAGGACCTAGAGCATGAAAAGCAACACAGAAAAAACAGAAGATAAACTTTACATCGATTTCCGACGAAAGATTCTTTGCAACAAAAGTTAACTTCAAAAGATAAACTTTACACAAATATTGGTTAAACTTTCTTTTGTTTTTCCATGACAGGCACATGTACTTTGAAAGACGCGAAGTTGGCTGAACAAAACTTTGTCGCTCTAAAAAATTTCCTGCAACAAATTTTATTCTTAGTTTTTTCTGTGAAGTCATGGAGAATAGACATAAGGAGCCCAAAGTCCTGTACATTGACTTCACCAAAAACGAGCATTTTTCTGTCGGATGTACAATAACGCATCGAAATGCTAGATCTTCTCGAGCGCGGCGCTAGTGTGGTACGGGTAACGATGGCCGCCGTCATGGTCCGTGTAAATATAACCTGTGATATAACCCTAATCAAAAATACAAAATTCCTAAATGACTAAAACAATTTTTTAAGACATTTAAAGGATATTGAAATGTAAAAACTGTTATATTCACGTAGAAGTCCGATATCAGTTCTGTGATGCGTATGCGTACAAGATTGAAAACTGATCAGTTATATCCTTATTGTTTTCCACGTTTGTGCAATAAATCTGAAGTACCTACCACGTCCATTGCAGGATCACTTCCATTACATAGAATCACCGATATTTCGAGATAAGTAAAATAAAATTTCTCCGTTTTAATAATAATTTACACATTTCTATTAAAATCACATTGGTAAATAATGTAAGATGTCAACATATACGGCGGCCATTTTTCTCCGTGCAACACTAGCGCCATAACTCGGGCAGTATTGTAACCCTTTTTATACGACAAAAATTTGCTTATTTTCGGTTACATTACTTTGGTCTCCTTATGTCTATTCTCCATGTGTGAAGTATTCGAGGAAAACAATTGCAGTATTTCCAGTCACAGAAAACAGAATCTTCATTATTATTGATGAGCAAACATATTTTTGTTTTCCATATATGTCGTTGAAAAACACCAATAGAAATATTAAATTATCAAGTTGAGATTTCTAATAGTTTCGACGCTCTCCAAGAACAGAGAGACGATAACGATAATTACGAGGAGGACTCGGAAACCCTGTGGAGCAATATGAAAAAGGCAATAAAGACAGCCGCGAAACTTACTATAGGTTTAAAGAAAGTAACCAAAAGCAAACCATGGTTTGACGAAGAGTGCAAACTTTGGTTTGAAAAACGTCGAAAGGCCAAACTAATTAGTTTACAAAATAAGTGCGATCAAACACATAAGAAGTATCTCGAGATTAGTAAAAGTACAAATAGGCTTTATAGATCCAAGAAAAGGGAGTGGGAAAAGAATAAAATACTAGCGATAGAAACGCATAATAAACAAAATAACCCGCGTGAGATGTACAGGGGAATCAATTTTATAAGAAAAGGCTTCCAAAGTAAAACGGAAGTCAGGGGGGCGAAAATGGAAATCTAGTAGCCGATGCGACAGAGAGACTGAATTTATGGAAAAACTATTTCAATAAGCTATTAAATGTACGCGAAGCCCCCGTTGAAGGTAATCTCGGTGAAATCCACACTGCCGATCTACTAATTGATGATCCTACTGATATAGAAATAGAAATTACCATAAAGAAGTTAAAAAATAACAAAGCCGCGGGCATCGACGACCTACCGTCAGAACTGATAAAAAATGGAGGCCCTTGCCTCACAAGGAAAATTTGTAAATTAATACGCGCAGTTTGGAAAACAGAACGCGTGCCGGAAGAATGAAATACCTCTATTATTATTCCCATCTTTAAAAAAGGGGATAAAACGAACTGTAAGAATTATCGGGGAATTTCACTTGTGCGTTCGTGCTACATGATCGTGTCCAATGTAATCTTAAGTAGACTAACTCCTTTTGCTGAGGAAATCATTGGGGATTACCAGTGTGGATTCCGCCGAAACCGATCTACAAGCGATCAAATGTTCACAATTAGACAATTGTTAGAAAAGAAATGGGAATTTAATGAAGTAGTGCACCAGCTATTTGTCGATTTCAAAAAAGCTTACGACTCTATTATACGCGCACGAATGTACTGGACCCTAGAGTTCTTGGGTGTACCAAGAAAATTAGTTAGACTTATCGAAATTTGCTTAAGCGGCAGTAGGGGTAGAATGCGTGCAAACGGAAGTTTATCGGAAGAGTTTTCGATCCGTTATGGCCTGAAACAGGGCGATGCACTTTCGTGTTTTAGAATACGTGGTCAGAAAAGTACAAGCGAATCCGACCGGGGCTACCCTCAATGGGATAATACAAATTTTTGGGTATGCGGATGATCTCGACTTACTAGAGGATGATAAAGAAACCGTAGCTGAAAATGCAGAAATCTTGATCACAAAAGCCACAGATATTGGTTTGGAAGTTAGCGAATCGAAGACAAAATATATGACCGTCGTCAGATCCGAACAAAGTAATGTAGGCGGGGATCTAATGGCCGGAAATATGAAATTCGAAAGGGTTAACGAGTTTAAATACCTCGGGTCTATTAAACCTAGCGAAAATAACATTAAAACGGAAATCAACGCGCGGCTGCACGCTAGCAATGTGTGCTATTACGCAGCAAACATGCTACTAGAATCGGGATTGCTATCTAGAAACATCAAAGTAAGAATTTACAAAACAATAATAATGCCGGTCGTCATGTACGGGTGTGAAACGTGGGCGCTGACGAAGGGAGTGGAGAATAGGTTTAGAGTTTTCGAAAATAAAGTACTTAGAAAAATCTATGGTCCAAAGAGGGATGAGGAGACTGGTGAATGGAGAAAACTGCATAATGATGAGCTGCATGGTCTCTACGGGTCGGCGCAAGTTTTAAGAGGGAAACCGACTGCTAAGAGACCTCCAGGGAGACCGAGAAACAGATGAGAGAAAAATGTAAGGGATCATCTAAAAGAACTAGGGCATGATTACTTAAACTGGATGGAGGATGCACAGGAAAGAGATGCGTGGCGGTTTCGGGTAGATGAGGGAATGCACTTTCGAGTTCGAATTGCTAATCGATAATAATAATAATAATAATAACACTTTAAAACCATAATTGTTTTTATATAGATGAAAAGCCTAACTTTTTCATAATTGGGACATGTTTCATGATAGGTACCTTTACCTTAATCCATAAATATATTACAGAGTCACGTTTGCATTTAGATACAGAAAAATTCCAATTTTTTAAAATATGTGACTGGCTCCGAAGGAAGGGCCTAGAGCATGAAAAGCAAGTATTCGAGGAAAACAATTGCAGTATTTCCGGCCACAGAAAAAAGACTCTGCACAATTATTGATAAGCAAAAATATTTTTATGTATGTCGTTGAAGGGCGAATTATTTTGAAATAAAACAGGAAATGCATGCTCCAGTCATTGTTCGGGACAAAATATGTTGTTTTGCAATAGGTGCTTCAATATTTTGTTCCTTAAAGTAGATCGAGGAATAACTTCAAGAGATGCTCATCAATAATTTTCTAACTTTAAAGATTTGAAAAAAGTTCTTTTTGCGACCAGTAAATACGTGATTTTATATTGCGTTCGTAATTCATCATTTTGTTTTTCTTTTCAGTTTCCCAACTTTTGAAAATGATAAATGAAATACTATGTGAATAACTGTTTAGCTTTTTTTTGATCCAAACATGACATGTTGTTATGTTTTCAACAATATTAACTAGTCATCTTTCCACGACGCAGTATGTAATTTCCCCCTCTAAATTGTTATTTGAAATCTTGAAAAATGCGGAAGTGTTTTTCAGATAGAATCTGGAGGAAACATAGCGTTGCAATACGAATACTCAAGGAGGACAAATGAGATAGTGGCTAATACTATAAACCCCATGAGTATGCAACGACCTACTTTGTATCTCAAAAAATCAGTGCTGTCGTTTTATCCGTAACTGGCACTTTGTTTGTTACTCTATCCACAAGTTCATTTTAAAGAATTCAGTGAAATTGAATAATTTATGATAAAAATTATTTAAAACAATTTGAATACACTTGAAATTTAACAAAAATTCAAACATTGACGGTGCATTGCCCTAAAAAAGTACCGAGTAGTCACAGCCGCAGCCTTTATTTGAAGAAAATGAGGGCTGTAATCGGTGTTCTTTGTTCCATCGTAGTGGTATTCCTGAATCCTGTTGGTTAGTATAATGTTTATAATTCCAAATGCAATTTTAATTGCGCTATACTCATTTCTTGTTACAAATCGTTCAAATTGAAATATTTTTTCTTATTCTAACTATGCTATTTGAATCTATAAATTTGTGAAAATTAGTGAAACTCTACTAATTCATTTAGGAAAAACGTCCTAATTGTTACAAAAAAACCAACTCAACACAAACATTATTTCTGGTAAGCACCCTGAAGTTTAGCTAATGGTACTCCCCACATTTTTGCATCTGACTTTTAAAATTACAGGTCAAACAATCGACAACTGAAATTTAGTGAATGTGAATTCTCTTTTCTTAAAGCTCATTTCCTGTTAACGAACACATTCTCATCACGCGTCTCGTGAGAAAAAAAGTTCAAAAGCAAATTTTTAGATTGAATTTAGGCAAACAATTTTGATATGAAACATTTTATTGTTTCTTGTGTCTTTTTCCCAAAATTTTTATTTGTTCATTTGTAATGGCATTTTTCACGACTAAAGAAAAAACTACGCGTCTTATCAAAAAATAGTTCAGGAAAAATTTGTCGATCCTTTTTTGATGAACAACTTTCATCTATCCATTTTTTTTATCTTGTGCCGTTTTTTGAGAAATTTGATTTTTTTATTTTCTATGTACTTTTTTACGTCTAAAACTAAAACTATGCGCCTCATAGGCCAATTTTTACTTAGAGCAAGGTAAAAATCAATGAAAAGTTGCTAGAAAGTTGCCGTTTTTTTCTAAAAATTTGTTATTTTGTTCCACTTTTAATCAAAGTGAGAAAAATAAGTGATTAAAGTTAAGAAGTTAAATTGTTCAAACAATTTATTATTATTTTTAATAATATTCTCTTTGAATAATGCTAAAGTTGTGGTTTTTTCTGAAATTTTTAGCTTATTGTCATCTTTTTACTAAGCGAGGTAAAAATTAATGCAATTTAACAAACGTAATTTTTTAAAGAATTAATAATTGTTCATAACTATCTTCTGTCAATAAATGTTAGAAAGTTGCGGATTTTTATGAAGCCACAACATTGTGCGCGCTACATGCGCACTAATTACCCTTTCTTAAGAAAAAAATCTACTAAGTGGATCTACTTTGTTTTTTTTTCATTTTCATCATTTTTTTTCATCATTTTAGTAAAAAAATCTTTTTTTTTTCAAAATTTAACTATTTTTTAAACATGTGTTTACATTATTTATTCAAATGAAAATTTCACTATTCCATTTTTGGTTGAACTTGAAATCTTCTTCAGTAGAAAATTCAACTGTTCGGTTGAAAATTCAAGCATTATATTAAAAATTAATTTTTTTTTGTGACAATTCATTTGTTGGTTGCAAATTGAACTATTTCGCTAAAAAATTATTTTATTTGCTTAAAAACTCATTTCTCCAACTAAAAATTAAACAATTCTACTTTTTGTTGAAAATGTATCTTTATTGAAAATTCATCTATTTTGTTGAAAATTTGTCCTTTTTGGTAGCAATGTAACCTTTATGGTTGAAAATTCATATATTTTGTTAAAAATTGTTCTTTTTTGGTAGAAAATTATTCTTTTCGATTGAAATTTCCTTTCTTGGATTAAAAATTAGTTTCTTTTTGATCAAAAATGAATTTTTTAAAATAAAAATTTAACTATTCAATTTTTCGTCGAAATTTTTCTTTTATGGAATTTAATCTTTTTGGTTGAAAATTTATCTTTTTGGTCGAAAATTTAACTATTTCGTTATAAATTTATTTTTTTGGTTAAAAACTTTTTTTTCTAACTTGAAATCAAACTATTCTAATTTTTGTTGAAAATTATCTTTTTTAGTTGAAAATGCATCTATTTTGATGAAAATTTTATTAAAAATTAAAACATTTGGTTAAAAATTAATGTATTTTGTTGAAAATTATTCTATTTTGGTAGAAAATCATTTTTTTTATTGACAATTAATTTTTTCAACTGAAAATTTAATTATTCCATTTCTAGTCGAATTTTCTTTATATAGACACTTGATATTTTTTATTGAAAATTCATCTGTTTGGTTGAAAATTTAACTATTTCGTCAAAAAATTATTTTATTCGGTTAACAACTTATTTTTCTAACCTGAAATTGAACTATTCTATTTTTTATTGACAATTTATATTTTTTTATTAAAAATTCATCTATTTTGTTAACAATTTGTCTTTTTTGGTAGCAATATAACCTTTTTGGTTGAAAATTCATATATTTTGTTCAAAATTATTCTTTTATGGTAAAAAATTATTCATTTTGGTTGCAATTTCATTTCTTTGGTTGAAAATTCGTTTCTTTTTGATTGAAAATGGATTTTTTAAAATAAAATTTTAACTATTGAATTGTTTGTCGACATTTTTTTTAGACATTAAATCTTTTTGATTGAAAATTCATTTTTCTTGGTCGAAAATTTAACTATTTTGTTAAGAATTTATTTGATTTGATTAAAAACTCATTTCTCCAACTTGAAATCGAAATATTCTATTTTTTGTTGAAAATTTATATTCTTTAGTTGAAAGATCATTTAATTTTTGAAAATTTGTCTTTTTTCAGTAGCAATTTAACCATTGCGGTTGAAAATTTAACTATTTGAATGAGAATCAATTTTTTTGATAAAAGATGCATAATTTTAGTTAAAAGTTCATTTCTTTCGTTAACAATTTTCTTATAGACATTTAATCTTTTGGGTTGAAAATTAATTTTTTTGGTCGAAAATTTAACTATTTCGTTGAGAATTTATTTTATGTGGTTAAAAACTCATTTTTCTAATTTGAAATCGAAATATTTTATTTTTTGTTAAAAATTTATATTTTTTGTTGAAAGTTTATATTTTTCAATTGAAAATTCATCTATTTTGTTGAAAATTTTTCTTTTTTTAGTAGCAATTTAACTTTCGTGGTTGAAAATTTAACTATTTGGTCGAGAAGTGATTTTTTTTATTCAAGATACATAATTTTAGTTAAAAGTTCATTTCCTCTGTTAAAAAATCAACAAATTTGGTTGAAAACCTTTTTTATTTCAATTAATTTTTTTAATTTAAAATGCAGCTTTTTGATTTTTGCTAGAAAACTAATCTTTTTTCGGGTAAAAATTCACTTATTTCGCAGAAAGTTCGTCTTTTTTAGTAAAAAATTGAATTATTTTGGTAGAAAATGCATATATTTGGGTTGCCAATTCAACTTTTTTTTCAAAAATTCGGCTTTACAACTTAAAAACTCAACATTTTTGATGAGATTTTATTCTTCATTGATTGAAAAATCTTTCTTGGTTGAAAATTCGAATTTTATGGTTCAATTTAACAGTTTTTTTTTATCGAAAATTTAAAAGAATGGTGTGTAAATATCAACTGTTACACTTTTTGTTGAGAATTCATTTTTTTAAATTAAAGATTCATCCGTTCTTGGTTGAAAATTAATTATTTCAAACGTAAAGGTAATAATAGAATTTTAAATTAATAAAAGCGAAAACAATGCGTTCGATATTTCGTGACACACCTATTTTTGGAAAAAAAGTTTTCAACTTTGCTTTGGCTTTTTAGTAAGAAAAAAATAATAAATAAATAATGAAGAGAATTATTTTTTAAACAATCACTTTTCTGTGAATATATTTTTCTGAAATAAAATAGATATTTGAAATATGCTTCAAATTTTCTATATGGATCATATTGAATATAAATTTTGTTGTTGTTTGAATTATTATTTATATTATTATTATTTATCATTTGTTCCTAACTAAAAAGTCAAAAAAAAGCTGTAATTTTAGAAAATTCCGCAACTTTCTAGCATTATTGTGAGAAGATAGTTATAAAGAATAATAGCTTGTTTCAATAATTATTTTTCGTAAATTTAATTATTTAAGATATTTCTTAATTCAATAGTGCAAAATTAATTTCTTGGTAAAAAAGAAAATGATTTAGGACTGTATACAATAATTTAAACGACACCTTGGTGTAACATTCTTTACTCTGTTGAAATAATAAGAAGGCCATACTGATAAATAGTTAACTTATTGACCTAGTCTGTTTTTATTTTCAAAACAGTGACTTCTGATTTTTTGAACAAATTTAAGAAAAATAAGAATTTTTTAGAATCTAAAAATTGTAATGGATGAATGAGCTGCAAAAAAGATACTTTATTGCCTGTCCGAATAAAAATGGTTAAAACTTCACTAATTACTATGAAATTTTACAGATTTGATTAGCGAAAAGTGGGCCTCTAAACATTAGTAAAAAATTAGTGATTCGATCAGTCAATGTATTTTCCAATTCAATAATGAAAAAACAAATAATTTCTTAGTAAAAATAAAAGAATTCACGAAATTCAAGGAATTCATGGAATTCATGGAATTCAAGGATTGCAAGGAATTGAAGGAAATCACGGAATTCATGGAATTCGTGGAATTTGAGGAATTCACGAAATTCACAGAATTGGCGGAATTCAAGGATTTCACGGAATTTATGGAATTCATGAAATTCATAGTATTCAAGGAATTCAAAGATTTCACGGAATTGGCAGAATTCACGGAATTAATGGAATTCATGGAATTCAAGGAATTGATGGAATTCAAGGAATTCCCGGAATTTATGGAATTTACACAATCTAAGGAATTGACGAAATTCAAGAAAATTACGGAATTCGCAGAATTCAAGGAATTCATGAAATTCAAGGCATTCGTGGAATTCATGAAGTTCACGACATTTAAGGAATTAATGGAACGTGAATACCGAGAATTCTGTAAATTCAGTGAATTTCATGAATTCCGCGAATTCCATTAATTTCGTTAATTCAGTGAATTTCGTTAATTCAGTGAATTTCGTAAATTCAATGAATTCCTTGAATTCTGTGAATTACTTGGATAACACCAACTTCTGGAACACCTTGAATTCCATAAATTCCGTGATTTCCCCGAATTCGATCAATTCCGTGAATTCCTTGAATTCCATAAATTCCGTCAATTCCTTGAATTCCATATACTTCCTGAATTCCGTGAATTCCTTGAATTCAGTTAATTCCGCGAATTCCGTGAATACAGTCAATCCCGAGAATTTATTATATTACATGAATTTCGTGAATTTTATGAATTCCGTGAGTTCCATGAACTCTATGAGTTCCATGAATTCCGTGAATCCCATAAATTCCGTGAATACCAATAGTTTCGTGAATTCCATGAATTCAGCGAATTTCATGAATTCCGTGAATTCCATGATTTCAGTGTATGTATGTATATCATTAAGCCATTTCCCTTTCAGGGTAGGCGTGACACTACCCGATTCGGGTAGTGTTTCTAGGTGGATAGTTTTCTTGTAGTTATAAATAACTACAAGTTTGGGCTCACCACACCCATAATATGCCAACAGCACACAGTATTCTCGAATGGTCACCCATCCAAGTACTAACCGCACCCAACGCTGCTTAACTTCAGTGATCTGACGAGAACTGGTTTTTTCAGCGTGGCATGACATGAATTCAGTGAATTTCATGAATTCAATGAATTCCATAAATTTCGTGAATTCCATGAATTCCGTGAATTCCATAAATCTAGTTAATTCCGCGAATTCTATGAATTCCGTGAATTCCATGAATTCCGTGAATTCCATAAATTTCGCGAATTCCTTGAGTTTCATGAATTCTGTGAATTCCACGAATTCCATAAATCCCGTGAATTCCATGAATTCCATAAATTTCGTGAATTCCATGAATTCTGTGAGTTCCATAAATTTAGTGAATTCCACGAATTCCATAAATCCCGTGAATTCCATGAATTCCATAAATTTCGTGAATTCCATGAATTCTGTGAGTTCCATAAATTTAGTGTAATATTTTTATTAAGTATTATTATTATTATATATGCCAACAGCCATACCACGCTGAAAAAACCAGTTCTCGTCAGATCACTGAAGTTAAGCAGCGTTGGGCGCGGTTAGCACTTGGATGGGTGACCATTCGAGAAAACTGAGTGCTGTTGGCACATCGTGGGTGTGGTGAGCCCACACTTGTAGTTATTTACAACTACAAGAAAACTCTCCACCTAGAAACACTACACGAATCGGGTAGTGTCACGCTTACCCCGAAAGGGAAATGGCTTAATGGTATTTATATATATATATATATATATATATATATATATATATATATATATATACATAAATTTTGTGAATTCCTTGAATTCCGTGAATTCAATAAATTTCGTGAATACCATGAATTCCGTGAATTCCATGAATTCCATAAATTACGTGAATTCCATGAATTCTGTGAGTTCCATAAATTTAGTGAATTTCGCGAATTCCATGAATTCCATGAATTCCGTGAATTCCATAAATTCCGTGAATTCCATAAATTTCGTGAATTCCATGAATTTTGTGAATTCCATGAATTTTGTGAAGTCCATGAATTCTGTGAGTTTCATAAATTTAATTAATTCCGCGAATTCCATAAATTTTGTGAATTCCATCAATTCCGCGAATTCCATAAATTTCGTGAATTCCTTTAGTTTAATGAATTCCATGATTTCCGTGAATTCCTTGTGCACAATTTTCGATTTATAAACGCTACGATACATGTATTGGAATGCTGGACGGTGCTTCACGATTTACAGCACTTACAATACATGTATTGCAATTTCGTCATTCCAATACCGTGTTTGCAATTTTACCTTACGTTTGTATTGTAGAAGTGTTGGAGAATTCCAAACATTTTTAACAGTGTAATAAATAGAAAAATTTAAATAAAATAACGTTATGGTGTATCATTTTTAACTCTATTTAAACAATTAGAAGGCGTATGAGAAAATGTTACAAGAGTAAAAACTTTTTTTTGTTGTCAAAGATTAATTAAAAAATTTTAAAAAGTATTAATTCTGTTCATTGACGGTTTTATTTATAACAATTTTTAAACACAATGAAGTATGAGAGTTTATACATCATAAACAATTTTATTAATAGTAGGTATTGGTTTTTCAACATTTTTATGGCAAATTTCGACACTAGTTGGCCTGGATGATTTTTCATGAACAAATGAAAAATCTAGACGATTTCTGCTTAAAAATTTTAATTTTGATATTGTTGATTAGTGAAAAAATTGTTCAAAAAAGTGTTTAAACAAAAACTGATCAGGATTTTAACAAAAAAAATAATAACAAAGATATTCGTAATCACGCCATTTTTTTAATAGATGAAATATTACTTTCTGCAGATGATTGAATATTTAAATATATGCAACCAAACTGATGTATCTTTAAATAAAAAAATGAATTCTTAACAAAAAGTGCAATAGTTGATATTTCCACATAATTTTTTTTAAATTTTTGATAATAAACTATTAAACCATAAAATTCGAATTTTCAACAGAAGAGTTGAATTTTCAACCAAGAAAGATTTTTTGAAAGAAAGAATTTTCGAAAAAAAGTTTAAAAAAAAAAATATATATGCATTTTCAAACAACAAGTTTTCAATAAAATTGGTTGAATTTTTAACCAAAGAAATGAACTTTTTACTAAAATTACGCATCTTGAATCAAAAAAATGAATTCTCAACCAAATAGTTAAATTTTTAACCTAATAAAAGGTTAAATTGCTACAAAAAAAAAAAAATTAACAGAATGGATGAATTTTCAACTAAAAAAGATTAAATGTCTCTAAAAAAAAATTTCGATGAAAAATTGAATAGTTAATTTTTTATTTAAAAAAATCGATTTTCAATAAAAAAGAAACGAACTTTCAACCAAATAAATAAAGTTGCAACAAAAATGAATAATTAATTTTTAATAACATTTGCAACTAAAAAGGTTACTTTATAATTTTCTTCCAAAAAAGACCAATTTTTAACCAAATAGATGAATTTTCAATGAAAAAAGATAAATTTTCAATAAAAGATAGAATAGTTTAATTTCAAGTTAGAAAAATATGTTGTTAACCAAATAAAATAAACTTTTAACGAAATAGTTCAATTTTTAACCAAACAGATGAATTTTCAATCAACAATATCAAATTTCTATAAAAAAATTCGACAACAAACGGAATAGTTGATTTTTAGTTAAAAAAATTAATTTTCAGCACAAAAAAATAATTTTCTACCAAAAAAGAATAATTTTCAACAAAACACATGAATTTTTAACCAAATATTTTAATTTTTTAAAAAATTTTCTACAAAATTGTTGAATTCTGAACTAAAAAAGATAAATTTTCGATAAAAAATTGAACAGTTTGATTTGAAGTTAGAAAAATAAGTTTTTAGCCAAAAAAATAAATGTTTAACGAAATAGTTAAATTTTCGACCAAAAAGATGATTTTCAACCAAAAAGATTGAATGTCAAAAAAATTTCAACGAAAAATTGAATAGTTAAATTTTTATTTAAAAAATTCATTTTTAATGAAAAAGAAACTAATTTTCAATCAAAGAAAGAAAATTTCAACTAAAAAGAATAATTTTCAACCAAAAAGGTTATATTGACACCAAAAAGGACAAATTTTCAACAAAATGGATGCATTTTCAGTAAAGATAAATTTTCAAAAACAAAATTGAATAGTTTAATTTTCATTTGGAGAAATAAATTCGAAAAAAAATCTAGAAGTTTTTCAATAATTTTGAAAGATTTTGAGATTAAATATTTTCAAAATTTCTGGGGAAATTTTAAATGGTTTGGATTTAATTTTGAAAGAATAATTTTAAGTCTTGAAAATTTAAAAATGTCAGTAAAAATAATATGGAAGATTTGAAGACAATTCTTTTCATTTTTCAGGATTTCAAAATTATTTAAGTAAACAGAATTTTGCAGGGCGTCAAGAGAATGAAAAAAAAAAATTCTTCAGGTTGCTAGAAAAAATTAAAATGAATTTTTATTTTGAAAAATAAAATTAAAGAGAATACATATTTAAAAAGATTTCAAAACATTTCAAAAGGTTTCTAAAATTGTCAAAGAAGAATCTAAAAGAAATTAAGACAATTCTTTAATTTTGCAGAAAAAAAATTCACGAAAAATTTGAATTGAAAAATATTAGAAGGTTTAAAAACTTTGAACTGATTAAAAAAAGAATTTCCTTAAGATTTGTGGAAAATTTTTTATGATTTTTTATTTTGACAAATGAACTTTAAGAGAAAACTCAAAATGATTGAGAAACATTTCAAAAGATTTCCTTAAATTTTAAAAAAGAGTAAAAGATTTCAGAGCAAGATGTTTCAATTTGGTAAGATTAAAAAATCAAAAAAATCGTGTGAACTCAAGAATTATTCAGAAGATTTGAAGATATTAAAAAGAATTTTAAACTTCAAAAGACTTTAAAAAAATGCAGATTTTTCAAACAGATTTGAAACCAAAACTTTCGAAGCTTTGAAAGAAGTTTGAAAGGTTTCAAGTGAATGAACAAATTTTCTAAAAATTCCTAGGAAAATTTGGAAGATTTGAAGACAATTTTTGTACATTTTGGATAATATTTCAAAATTTCAAGAAAAATTCGAATGACTTAATAATATTGTGAAGAATTCAAGAAGTTTTGAATAGATTAAAAATATTTTAAAAATTGGAAGCATTTCTGAAAATTTATCAAATATTTCTCACTTCTTTCAAACTTCTAAAGTCCTAAATATCTTTTAAAAAGGCTTCAATTTTTCCTAATATTTTGTAAAATCCTGTGGAATAATTTTTAGTTAATCTTCTGACTCTTTTTTTACACATCTGAAATATTCAAAAATTTGTTCTAATTTTTGAAGAATCTTATACAATTGATATTTACATAAGTTTGAAAACAAACTGATAATACTTCTTTTCTTGTACGTAATTTCAATATTTATGTGACTAAAAAAATCTTTAAAAAGGATTCAATTTTATATGGAAATATTATTACTAATAATTATTTAATGATGAATAGTGAATAATAATTATAAATAATTAATAATTATTGATAAATAAAAATTTCAGAAGTCGAAGTTAAAATTAAAAGAAATATATAAGGTAAAAATTATTTAAATGTTTCAATGAAAATTATAGTTTAATTTTTTTTTATTGTGTGAACTGATTAATTAATTATCAGCTGATTAATTTTCTTCACAATGTTAAATTAAATAAAGATTCAATTTTAATTTGTTTTAATTAAGTGGATTTTTAATACTTTTAAGTAGTTTTGTGGATGTAATCAATATAATTTAAGGATGAAAATCTAGCAAAGGCAGTTATTAATACCAAGAAAGACGGTTACTAGCATTTTATCAATCCTAAATGATTTTTTGTAACACATTTCAAATTTTTGAATAGTAAACGCAAAAGAATCATGTAGTTCTCGATAATAGTCTAGAGTAAAAAGTTTTGTATTTAGTATACATAATTTAGATACAAAATCAAATTCAGTCCACCACGAATTGCAAAAAAGTCGTAAATATTTTTTATTTGGTTCCAAAGAATACTTATGAATTCCTAAAGTGTGAGATAGTGCACTAATATTGCACAAAGTTTGAAGAATAAACTATTTTTGTTAAATTTATTATTACTTCGCAAAGAGTTAAAGCCTCCTTCTCGTGGACAATTTTTAAGATTTCAAAATTTTCTGTTGTTCTGCATGTGAGCGCAGTATTTTAAATTTAATATCACTGTGCCTTCCGATTATCATCCAGTTTCATCGTGGTAAAGCTCGAGTCATTTTTTTTTTAGTTTGAGTTCCATAGACACACATACTTCCTATTCTAACTTTAGATTTTCAAAAACTAAATGAATAACCAATCTGTTATAAATCTTAGACACCTACTACTTTAAAAAACCCAATTTTTAATAGGATTTCCTAGACAATATTCAAATGGGTGTATGGAAGAAATTATAAATAGTCTGTTTGACGCTCACAATTTATTATACAATTTGCTGAACTCATATAAAATCCTAAATCATGTGAACATGATCCACCATTTATTTTAGAGGAATTTTAAAAATTCTCAAGAAATCCTCACATGTTAAAGCTTTTCGCGAATTTCCAGGGATTAAAAATTATAATATTGCAGTTCAATTATTAGAACTATTTTAATATTTCAAGCAGGAGAAATTTTAATATATATCTATATATAACTCTTTTTCAAATTAAAAAAAAAACAAAGCCTTATTGGCTCCTCGTTTAGAGGTAGGCCAGTATTCGGCAGATGAGCACGTATTAACTTCTATCTACTACAACGCTGCTGAAGGCTGGTAACCTTCTCAGCATAAATCACCAACCAATTGAGACTCTCGGTTTCCTTGGTCTGTCCTTACCCCCCCCCCCCCACACCCAAGTAACAGAAGTTTTGGTGGGACTGACGTTACAGCTAGACTTCCCACCGTACGACGAATAATCACTTAACTTGGACATGATTACGGCTGGCAAAACAAATCTCGCGCATAAAGGTGATAGTTGGGTGTACAATCTAAACATGAATAATACAAACAATAAAGAAGCCTCGGAATGGACTGAAACTTTGATTGACGAAATGCATACACACGGTAAACGTAAAGTTCGAGTTTCAGGCGATGAATGGAGACTGGATGTTTGGAATGCTAGAGGAGTGAACGATCTTAAAGTAAGAGAACTACGAGAAACTATGCATGCAAGAAAACTAGATATTTTATGTGTACCTGAGACGAAGAAAAAGGGTTGCGAAAGTAGAAACATAGAAAATGGGGTGTTGAAAGGCGGTTTTGAAATATGGTCAGGAGTAGGTAGTGAATGAAATCGTAGTATCATGATTTTGTATCTTCCAGATTGTTATGGGCTAGAAAGAAGGTAGGAATCAGAAGATTATTTATCTTAGCGTGCTACGCCCCAGTTGCCAGTGAGCCGCGAGAAGTCAAAGACGCCTTCTGGGACACTTTAAATGATACAATAAGTACTTGCGATCAAGGTTAAAGAATAATTCTGCTAGGAGATATGAACCGATGGGTCGGTGTCCAACGTTAAGATTAAGATACAGAAAGGGTGCTAGGTAAATTTGGAGATCCAACAAGGAAAAATTATAATGGGGAAAAATTAGTTAGCTTATGCTTAGAAAAGGGCCTATTTATTACAAATACTTGGTTTAGACATAAAATGATCCACATGTACACCTGGCGTAAAGGAAATAGCCACAGTATAATTGACTTTGTTATTGCGGATGAAAGACTAAGAGAACTAGTTAAAGATACAAGAGTCATGAGGGGTTCCGAATGCAATACTGATCATTACCTCTTAGTCTCAAAAATAAACTTAGGGCGGGGATGGAGAAGAAAGAGAACAAAAAAAACGAAACAAACTCGAATAAAGATTGAAAATTTACAGAAACCGGAAGTGCGAATAGAGTTTCAAAATAAGTTAATCGAACGCATAGATAGGGCAACTTGGGAAGCGCTTATAAGCAATAAAGATATAGAGGGCGCGTGGACTTTGTTACGGGATATCATTGTTAAAACTGCAATTGAAGTGTGTGGTACGGCAGTGGTAGGGAGAAAGTCTGGCGATGCATGGTGGAATGGTGAAATTCAAACAGCCCAGCAAGAAAAGAAAAAAGCGCACGAGAGAACATTAAACATGACAGGTCTTAGCGATGAGGAGAGAAATAGACTCAAAAATGATTACAAAGACAAAAAGAGGAAAATGAAACGACTAGTCAAGGAGAGTAAAGAAAAAATCAGAACAGAAGAAGAGAACAAAATACAAAACTACTTTGAAGGAATTATGAAACTATTATATAAACAGTTGAAGGAAAGTAAAAGTACAGAGTTTGCCAGCATGAGAAACAGCAAAGGTGAAATGCTATATGATATAGACGAGATAGTAGGCGCTTTAAAAGAGTCCTTTAAAAGAACTATTAGGAGGTGAAGATATAGGGCAACAGAACTGCGACATAGAACATAATACACTAGAAAATCCAATTGAAAAAGTCTGTGTCACCGAGGTCAGACATAATTAAGAACTTGAAAAACGGTAAGGCTGCTGGCATAGACAGTATTAGTGCTGAAATGCTCAAATACGGTGGCGAGTACATACCTCAAAGGTTGTGCGAATTGATAAATTTATGCATCGAGACGGGGGAAGTCCCAGACGATTGGAGAAAAGCGATTATCGTACCAATATACAAAAGAAAGGGAGATAAAAGCAACTGCAGCAATTACAGAGGTATCAGCCTACTAAGTACCGTAAGTAAAATATACTCAAAAATACTTATTCGAAGGGTAATGGAAATCACAGAAGAAAATATATGGGAAGTCCAAAGTGGATTTATGCCAGGAAGATCATGTACAGATCAGATATTTAGCCTAAGACAGATCACAGAAAAACGCTTGAGAGTAGGAAAGAAAGTTTTCTGTGCATTTATTGACCTAGAAAAAGCATTTGACAAAGTAAATAGAAATAAACTTTGGGAAGTCCTTAAAGAGTACGGAGTAAATGGAGGGTTCCTACAAACAATAAAAACAATATATACAGGTAGTAAAGCGAGTGTAAGGGTAAATGGGAAACTGAGTGACTGGTTAGATATTATGCAAGGCGTAAAACAAGGATGCGTTATGTCCTCATGGCTATTTATCATATTCATGGATAAGTGTCTAAGAACTGCCCTCTTCGATGAAGAAGGTGTATCAATCGAGGACTTGCAAAGAATGTTGAATAAACTTAATGCAAGCATGAAGAACATGGACCTCAAAATTAATGTAAATGAAACAAAAATCATGGTGTTTGAGGGAAAAAGTGAGAAAACAATATGCAACATTGTCCTAAATGATGAGAGATTAGAACAAGTTGACAAGTACGTATATCTAGGTAGTCTATTCACTAGCGACGGAAAAATAGATGGGGAGTTAGATAGGCGTATAAATAAAGGTAAACAGGTTATCGGTAGAGCAGGGTCCATTCTCACAAATAAAAACATATTAAAAAAAGCTAAAATGGCCATACATAATTCTATATTCGTACCGACTGTACTATACGGTAGCGAGACATGGACCTGCCAAGAGAAGGACAGGAGTAAAATTAACGCGATTGGCATGAAACCGCTTCGCACAATATGCGGAAAACACTGATGGACAAAGTCCGAAACGAGACAATACTCAAAGAATGTGGTACAGCAGACACTAGTTGACATATGGGAAAGAAATCAGTTAAGATGGTTCGGGCATCTTGAAAGAATGAAAGATGAACGACTGACCAAACAAGTGTATAAAGGTAAAGTAAATGGCAGAATGCCCAGAGGTAGACCGCCGAAAGAATGGTTAGAATTTGTAATTGAGACATTAATCCGTAGAGACATAAGAAGCCATAGAAACACAAGAGCTAGCATGAAAAAATGCATGGACGTGAAGGAAGTAGTATGCCAGGACAGAAAAGTGTGGCGACAAATAGTTTGTAAACAGAGTGTCAGTAGAATGAATGACTATAATTAGATGACATCTTTGCTGTTTTTTCGAAAGAGGTCGTTTTTAATTGACATAATTATTATAATTGTAAAGATTTTTTTATTGGCATTAGGGTCGATATTGTTTTGTAAACATTATCGACCCTAATGCCAATAAAAAAATCTTCTTTACAAGAATGAATGACGCCTGAAACAAAGACCTTGGATACTAATGGGCCCAAGTGGGGAACCACACATAACAATTTTGTGAGGCTCTTCACTTGGGGTGATCGCTAGAGAGATTGATCAGCAACCTGGGTCGGAGCAGTGTTGCGGAATAAACGTGTCATTTAAATGTTTAAATCTATACCTAACACTTATATACCTATCTACCTCATACCTATATACCTCCTACCTCATACCTATATACCCATATACACACTACTATTTTCCAACCGAGCAAGTCACGCCTACCCCGAAAGGGAAATGGCTTAATGGTATAATAATAATAATTCGACATCTTTTTGGGCAGGTTTGTATTTATTTCTTTAATGTAATAATAACATTTCTTTGTAAACTAAAAATTATGCTTTTATACATTATTTTATTGGTTCATACACGGAGAATATTTGTGTGTTAAATTTTACACACCTTAGTTCGGTAAACGGAGGACCTTACGGCATTATATTAAAATTTCACTTTCAGTTAGGTACAGTTTCAATCAAAGAAAACAGAGTCTACCTCTCTAAATATGTGAATTCTACATCCCAGTCATGTCAAATTTCGTGCGCCAGCAAAAAAAACATTCTTGCTACAAACAGATTCTGTGGAAGTTCATCCACTACTACACATCTGCTTACACCACAGAAAAAACTGGGGTTTCCATTAGAACCCATTTTTGGTTCCAACCCTAATAACACGGAACATTCCGGGAACGTTCCGCGGGCACCTTCGGAACGTTCCCGGAACGTGTAAAATGTCCGCCCCTTGGGAACGTTCCACTGGGACCTGAGGGGAACTTTCCATTATTGTTATTTTTAACAACAATTATCTCGTAAACCGTAAGAGATAGGTAAAAATGGATGTCATTTTTGAGTTTTGAGTACCGCATATACTACACTATAATATGATATCCGTATCATAAACTGACATCGATTTTGACCTATCACTTACGGTTTACGAGATATTTATTGATAATAATAACAATAACGTCAATTTATGTTTGGAACGTTCCAGTGGAACGTTCCTAAGCGGCGGACATTTTACACGTTCCGGGAACGTTCCGCTGGAACGTTCCGAAAGTTCCCGCGGAACGTTCCGGGAACGTCCCAGGAACGTTCCGTGATATTAGGGAAAGGTGCTGCAACAAAAATGAACCCCACTTGCTGAAAAGGAACCCAAAACGATAAATGAGCTCTAAATGATACCTCAGTTGGGGTTCTAAAGGATCCCAATTGTAAATGAGTCTATTTCTAAAGAACCTATTTTTCGCTTTGCCCATTTCGAAATTTTTGTTTAATTAATAATACAATTTTTACCTGAAAGCACACATGTAATCAAACTCTGATGGACATAACTTCACGAAGACAATGAAGGTACAAAATATTACCGTAATTAAAATAGATATAATGACTTGATAGATGTAATTTGCAGGTTATGTAACGAGCTTGTAAACATAAAGGCTTATTCATATGCAAGAAAATTTTCGGCATGTCACTTTTTAAAAGTACAAATATATATTATTAGAAGTGCTGTAGGGTCGTTGCAAAAACAAAATTTCCTTTGTTTTATAATTTTAACATAAAATATAAAAATAGATAACCAATTTGACTGTAGAGAAACGAATTTTTTTAAAAATCTTAATGCGCTTGCGTCGCTCCAACAGCCTCACTGCATGTTGAACGCGCGCTTATTTGAAATGATAAAATATGCAAATCAATTTTTTACAACATAACTATTATAATATTATTATTATAATAATTGTTTAATAATTTTTAAGTACAAAAAATATTATGAATTATTCAGAATTGACATTTGTGAAGAAAAGTCTTCCTTCTTTTGAATTTAAAATCAATCATTCATTTGTAAAGAGTAAAATCAAAGAATTAATTTACATTTTACTCTAAAAGTCTATTTTGTGACTTGAAAATTAATTTCTTTGATTCTAAACTGATGATTTATTATACAAAATTAATTTACACATTTGATAATTTCAAAAAAAAAAAATAACATATACAGCGAAAAACACGATAATTGACAGAAATGGACTTGTAGATTGAACTATTTAAAAACTGTTACAGATTGAACTATTTTTAAATTAAAACATTAAAAATTGTTCTATTTACAGGTGCAATAGTTCAAAATTGTATTAAATACATGCAGGAATCATCACATACAACTGGTTTTCCTTCCCCAAGCACATACATTTTCAGGGTGGCGATTCGGCGGACAATTTCAAATTCCCGGTTATTTCCCGGGTTTTCCCGGTCAAATTTTTCAATTTTCCCGGTCAACTAAAAGTAACATATTCATATTTGCCGCAAAACGCAATCATTTATTTTAATTCATGACGTTCACCCTGAACATCCGTTAACACAACAGAACAAAACATTGCAAAATAAATGAATTTTCAAAAAATACTTGAATTTTCCACTAAAAATATCAATTTTTCACAAAAAAATGAAATAGTTAAACTTTTCAACCAAAGTGATGAATTTTCAAATAAAATTATGAATCTTCAACTGAATAGTTAAATTTTAAACAAAATAAAAAATAAATTTTTAGGTAAAATATTGTGAATATTTCACTGGAACACTTGAATTTTCGAGCAAAAAGATGAATGTTTAAACCAGAAGATTAATTTTCAAATAAAAAGAATTATTTTGTACAAAAAATACAATTTTTCAACAAAATACATGAATTTTTAACAAAATAATCGAATTTTTGATTAAAGGAGACAAATTTTCAACCAAATAATTGAATTTTGAACTAAAACAAGAATCATTTTCAACCAAAAATGGAATAGTAACGTTTGTAGTGAAAAAAAAATTAATTTCAAACTAAACATAAGAGTTTTCAATTAAAACAATGAATATTCAACTGAAATAGTTGAATTTTCAGACAAAAAAATTAATTTTTACTAAAAAAGATAAATTGTCAACTAAAACTTAAATAATTATATTTGAAGTTGAAGAAATTAATGTTTAACCAAACAAACGAAGTGATGAATTTTCAAATAAAATTCTAAATATTTAACTGAAATAGTTCAATTTTAAACCAGACAGATGAATTTTTTTTACTGCAATGATGAATCTTTAACTAGAATAATTGAATTTTGGACCAAGAAGAGGAATTTCAACCAAAAGAAGAATTTACAACTAAAAAATATAATTTTTCTACCAAAAATTGAATAAATAAATTCACAGGCAACAAAAAGAAAGTTAAAAAATGAGAGATGAATTTTCAACTAAAATTATGGAATATTCAAGTGGAATAATAGTTACATTTTCATTTAAACAAAAATAATTACCTAAAATATTTTAAGTAATTTATTTAATGAATTACATTTTTTATACAAAATTATAGACAATGAAATGAATAATTGGATGAAAAAACTTATTTCTCTATCTGAAAATTTGACTAATCTATTTTTTGTTGAAAATTTAGGTTTTTTAGTTAAATATTTATCTATTTCGTTGAAAGTTTGTCTTTTTTGGTAGAAAATTAACCTTTTTAGTTAGAATTTATGTATTTTATTTAATTTCTTTAGTTAAAAAATAGTTTTTTCTTATTAAAAATTAATTTTTGAAACTAAAAATTTAACTCAATTTCTTATCGGGATTCTTTTTCATACAAATTTAATCTTTTTGGTGAAAAATTCATTTGTTTAGTTGAAAATTCATTTTATTTGCTTGAAAACTTATCTCTTAACTAAAAATTAAACTATTTTATACTTTGTTGAAAATGAATGTTTTTTAGTTGAAAATTCATCCATTTAGTTTAAAATTTATTTATTTATTTTTTGGTAGAAAATCAACTTTTTTGTTTGAAGATGCAACTATTGGGTTGAGAACTCCATTGAAAATTAAAAATTTTGATGAAAAATTCATGTATTTCCTTAAAAATTATTCTTTTTTTGGTAGAAAATTATTCTTTTTGAAATTCAAGAATTTTAAATTAGATTAAAATCAAATTCAAAATCCCATTTTAATGTTTTTTTGTTGTTTTCTTTTCAGGAATTCTATACATTAATCTTTTTGGTTGAAATTTTTATTTTAGTTGAAAATTATTTTTTATTTTGAAAATTAATTTTTTTGAATACAAATTTGAAAATTAATTTTTTTAACTAAAAATTTAAATATATTCCATTTTTCATCAAATTTTTTTTATAGCCATAACATCTTTTCGGTTGAAAATTCATTTGTTTGGTTGAAAATTTATTTAATTTGTTTAAAAACTTATTTCTCTAACTGAAAATTAAGCTATTCTATTATTTGTTTAAAATGTATGTTTTTAGTTTGAAATTTGTTTGGTTTGATAAAGAATTCATCTTGGTTGAAAATTCACCTAATCGGTGAAATGTTTTTTTTTGTTTTTGTTTGATGATGCATTATTTTAGTTGAAAGTTCATTTCTTTTGTTGACTATTGAACAAATTTTGAAAAAATGTTTTTTTTTTTTGTAAAAAATTATTTTTTCAACGAAAAGGGTAGCTACTTCATTTTTGCTAGAAAATTGATCTTTTTAGGTTGAAAATTCACTTATTTTGTTAAAAACGTTTTCTCTTTTATGAGAAATTCAATTATTTATGTAGAAAATTCATATTTTTTTGTCATGAATTCAAGTTTGTTTTCAAAAATTAGTCTTCGGGGATCTCCCGCCTCGAAGTTAGAAGTCAGTTGTGCAGTACCGTCCGATGTTTTTTCATCACCCGCATTTTTATACGTCAATTTTTAAATAAATTCCACTTTTATTTAGTAACATAATTAGTATTATCTACTGAGAGGAGAGGATAGTCTACATATTGGAATATTTTCTGAAATTCTACAATATAAACCGAAACTTAAAAATGTTAAAGTTTCTACGGGGGACTTGGCTTTAAACTTCAGCCCTGAGAATGTTGACGTCCCTTGCGATTCTCATTTTACCTGACTGTTGTGTAATTCCTCTCCTGATAAATGTGAAAATCTCTTTAAAAATTCTGCAATCTATACTTTCTTTCGAGTGAATCGTTAATATCACACAAAAGTAAACTTTATATCATTCATTTAATAAAAATTTACAATACTTTGCGTTATTCAATAATATACTGGTATGAATATAATACAACCCTTATATCAATTATTACATATCAGAATTTTCACTTTTGGACTTGATATTTTACATAAACGTAAACTTTATCTAAATGCAGTAATGTCCTCGATTTACCTAACTAATTGGTTATATTTTAATGAACAAATTTTCTCCGCGTACAATAATTCATTTCCTACTCTTATTTTGGTTGCAGAATCAATGTTTAAAGGGTGGATCAAGCAAAAACAACCAATGCCAAGCACCATGACGGTTGCGCTCCCTAGACTTTCCGCTATTAATTACTTTACAAAACCTTCAAAAGAGGAGCGAGTTAATACTTTAGGTTCAGGTGAGGTGAGTGTAGAAGTAATGAAGGGAGCTGATGGGTTCAACTACGTCACTGGATATGTCCCAAACGCAAAAGATAAAAAAAGTCCTTTGCTTCCATTCATTACTATTTCGAAAGAATTAGGAGGTGATTATCGAAAAATTAAATTACGTATAGAGAACAAGCTTGCCTACAGGTATATTTTAGTAGCCGCCAACGAACCTCTTCATGATGCATTCTACAAGCAACACAATCCGGCTTCTGTTCACACTTTCTATATAAACATCCCAACTGAACGTACGCCATTGAAACTGATCATAACACAACCGCCCAATAAGTGGGCCGCCCGAAATCAGGCTTCGTCAAGTTCGACCTCACAGGCTCGGCCCAGGAATATCATTGGTGGTGGCTACGTTACTAAAGCTATGAACACAAGGCATAAAACTGTAGTACCAGACTGGGCGGGTGACACTGAGCACTATAATAAAGAATCGCCATAATAAAATGTAAACAAGAACTTTCAAAATATATCATGTATATACAGTTTTGTGTTTATTTTCATAATTTTAATGACTGTATCTGTAACTGTATTTACATTGCATCTTATTCACGCGAACGCGCAGAATGAAATAAAGAGCCCCGGGACCAGTGTTGGGTAGTACCTAGCTACAAGTATCTAAGTTACTTAAGAAGATCAGTTACTCGTATCTTTTGCAGTAACTTAGTTACTTCAAAAAAAAGTAACTGTAACTTACCTTAGTTACTATTTTTGCAGTAACTTGCAACTTTATTTTTATAGTCACTTTGTATTTTTTGTATAATTTCCTTTCAATAGCTGTTATGCTATAAACAGAAATTTCGAAATTCCCGCGCAATGGAAGAACAAAAGAACATCGCGATCGCGCTTGCGCACTGGGATTTAGCGCCTCAGGCTCCTGCGGTTGCGTTCGCGTGCTTAGAGGAATCCTGCCATTGGCCGTAATTGGTATAATTAATTCGATTTTGAATTGCGCGCCAATTACGACCAATTACGAAAGGCCATTCCGTCTCGCAGGCCTCGTAATCACACGCAAAGATGCAACTTCGGGGATGAATCCTTTGAGAAACAGCTACTCTTGAAAATTAATAAGAGATTCTGTTGAGAGTTTTTTGTAATATTATTACAAATTAATATATTGTTATGAACCAGCAACCAACTCATTACATGTGAGGTGCTCTACCAATTGAGCTATCGCAGTTCACTAGTGAAAATTTCAGAACTTGTATTTTCTTAATTTCGATCGAAATTATTATTTTAGAGATGTTATTATTTTAAGGCCAGTTATTAATTCAATATTTGAAACGAAGTTCTTTAAAACAAAGTTTCGGTTAGAGTCGTGTAATATGATAGAAATTTTTTTGGAGGCCTAATACCAGTATTTTTGATGTTAGATTCAACAGAGGTCTCTGGTATAGAATCGTTGATAAGTAGATAATCTACTATATCAAAATTAATTTTTATTATATGAAATTAAATTAAAACGCGAGAAATTAAGTTCTAAAAAATTAACTGCGAACAGGATTTGAACCAGCAACCAACTCATTACATTCGATACTGGTATTAGGGCTCCAAAAAGATTTCTATCATATTAAACCAGTCTAACCGAAACTTTGTTTAAAAAAACTTAGTTTTAAATATTGAATTAATGAATGGCCTTGAAATAATAACATCTATAAAATAATGATTTCGATCGAAATTAAGGAAATACAAGTTCTGAAATTTTCACTGGTGCACTGCGATAGCTCAATTGGTAGAGTACCTCACATGTAATGAGTTGGTTGCTGGCTCAAATCCAGTTCGCAGTAATTTCTCGCGTTTTAATTTAATTTTGTATAATAGAAATTAATTTTGATATAGTAGATTATCTTCTTATCAACGATTCTATAACAGAGACCTCTGTTGAATCTAATATCAAAAATACTGGTATTAGGCCTCCAAAAAGATTTGTATCATATTAAACCAGTCTAAACGAAACTTTGTTTAAAAAAACTTAGTTTCAAATATTGAATTAATATATTGTTGTTCACTTGTCAAAACATATCGCGTACATTTGATTTTAACTTCAATTTAAAGTAACTTTAAAAGGAACTTGAGTTACTTTCTCTAATATCTGTAACTGTATCTAGATACTTTCAATATAGTAACTTACCCAACACTGACCGGGACATAAAGTTTAATTTAATTCGGAGGTGGTTTCTTTTTTTTAGGATGTTCTTTTTATGGTTTGATACAGCTCAGTAATAGCTTAAAAGTGCCTTCATAATGAAAAAAAAAATAAACGCGATAAATTATAGACAGTATTTTGTGTCCCCTATGAAATTTAAGTTTTTACACTTTCGCTCTTACGCCCAGCGAACCCAAGAATGTAAAATAAAATATGGAATAAACAATAATGCATACAATAAAACATAATATACAATGATAAATAATATAGAATAAGATATAGCATAACTTGATATGGCTTATATTATACTTAAATGATATATTATGTAGAAACATATAAAATACTGCACACAAAAGTTCACATACAACTGAAAAAATAATAGAAAGAAATATTGAATACCCATTTACGAAAAAAAACAATTTGCCATGTAGGACAAAAGGCGAATAAGAAAAATTCGATACCGGAAAAAATGTATTATCTGCGATGTAAATTATTTTTAACAGTGAAAGTAAAATATCATTGACATTCTATGGGAAAGCTTAACCAAACTTTTTGGGCACGACAGAATCCACCAAAGTACAAAAATTCTGTAAAAACAAAAGACATTAACCGGAAAAATATATATTTTTATAATTCAATAATTAAATTTATATTTTGAATTCTTTTTTCACACAATTCGGATTTATTTTATTTCCATTTATTATTTTTACCATCCCTTTTTTTGGTATATATGTATACCATTAAGCCATTTCCCTTTCGGGGTAGGCGTGACACTACCCGATTCGGGTAGTGTTTCTAGGTTGATAACTTGTAGTAAATAACTACAAGTGTGGGCTCACCACACCCACGATGTGCCAACAGCACTCAGTTTTCTCGAATGGTCACCCATCCAAGTGCTAACCGCGCCCAACGTTGCTTAACTTCAGTGATCTGGCGAGAACTGGTTTTTTCAGCGTGGTATGGCTGTTGGTATGGTTAATTCTGAAAAACAATTGAATGGTAAAAATAATAAATGGAAATAAAATAAATCCGAATTGTATGAACAAAGAATTCAAAATATAAATTTAATTATTAAATTATAAAAATATATAGAATGACAATGATATTTTACTTTCACTGTTAAAAATAACTTATATCGCAGATAATACATTTTTCCCGGTATCGATTTTTTCTTATTCGCCTTTCGTCCTACATGGGAAATTGTTTTTTTTTGTTAATGGGTATTGAATATTTCTTTCTACTATTTTTTCAGTTGTATTTGGGAGTTATTTGCTTAGTAACTAATAATCTATTGGATAAGTATATAATTATACTTAATTATACTTAACTACAATATCTCAAAAGTAATTAATAATTATTAAGGAGTTTATTAGTTTCGTTTGTTTGTTAATATTCAATTGAATAATTATTGTATTCCTCCTCATTTTTTCATGTAATTTTCATAATCGATTGTATTCGCTAATTCAATAAATTTGTTAATTCTGATATAATTTGGATTACTATTCATTTCAGTATCCTACATTTTTAATTTAAGATAACCTTCGATCTCGAATAACCGCCAGCTAACCTGTTACTATCGTGAAAAGTTCCTAAGTGATTACATGTTATGAGAGGAATTGTTACATGTATGTCGGCTTCCTAGTGGGTAACGGGATAATCGCCGTAGTTCACTAGAGAGGCTTGATTGTATCCGTTACCTGCCAAACTAGTACACTCAGCAAAAAGGTTTTGGTTGATTCAACAAAAATTTGTTTGGACCAAACAAATAAATACATTGCTATATGTTCAATCAAATGTTTGGTTGATTTAACCAAATTTTTTGGTTAATAAAGTTTGGTTGATTGTAATAACCCAGATAACAATTTGCTCACATCTTGCCCGCATGGTGTTTGCACGTGTGTCGACCGATCGGCACGATGTGAGGACAAGAAGGCAGACATATGTGTTCTCATATGCGTCGCATATGCGCCGCACGCGTGTCGGCACGTGCGTGCCAGCGTCGTGCTAGCATGCACGTGTTTTGAGTTATAATTATTGAAAACAAGATGTTAAAAATAACATAAGTAACAGGAAACATTGTATGACGTTTTTAAGAAGAGACTCCTGTGTTGAAAGTTGTTCTTTCACAACTGATGATGCAACAGGTGTTTATTCCAAAAGCGACATACACAAAATTATTCCTGCTACCTCTTAAATAATGTATTAGCGAGAAATATATATTTGTCTGAAAATATTTTTTTATTTCAAACCATTTAAATTATTTAACACAGAACGTTTATTCATCACTTTTATTAAAAAACAAAGGGATTTTAAAGAACACTATACCTTTGAATCATCCAGTTAATTACTTTCAATTGTTTTTCAAGTTGCATATTTTTAATCGTTCTACTACTGAGATTTAAGAACTTAAATTTCAGAAGTAGAACGATTACAAATGTGCACTTGAAAAACTTGTTTTCGATCATTTTAAATCTGAATATAGTAAATATAGTCAAAAATAGTGAACCATTTTCCGAACCAAAACCCAAGAAAAAATGTTTATTTAATTTGAACAAAAATAATTATTCACTTTTACTTCGACTTTTTGTCTGTAAAATAAACTTTGAAAATAACAAAAATTTAGAGCATGAAGCGAATTTGATCAGAGTTTTATTTTTACACAACTGCTATATTATGTTTTCAGTAATAATGCGCCTTTTGTGCCGCACTCTTCAGCGCACGCTATATGCCGACATTTTGCCCTAAGTACCTGACGAGCATGATAGACGCACGCTGTGCTGCATATCATGCAGACCGTGTGCGGGCACTATGCGGGATTACTTATTACCCTCAGTACGTGCTGTCACTGTGCTTGCATTGTTGCCGACACATCGTGCTTGCACGCCATGCGCCCATGTGAGTCCGCATGCATTGTTATCGGGGAAATATTTGGTTCATTGTAATAAATGTGTTGGTTAATTAAACCATATATTTTGGTTAATACAAACAAATATTTTGGTTGTTTCTTTCCATCAAAATGTATCTAGATCTTGACTTTAAAAAAATTGTAGTCTAGTACAAAAGCGTTTGATAAGCATCACTTGCAGCCTTAGAAAACCGAACTTTCACCCAATTTGACAGAAAGGCTTTTTCCATACATTTGTGTGGGCTTCTTTCATCAGTTATGAATTTTGAGGTTAGATTGCCTGAAGCGGTGTGAACACTGCGTACTAAAGGTTGCACTTAGGTTCAAAATGTTCTGCATACTGTTTCAGACCTCAGTTTTTTAAAAACTCTGACATTGTTAGTGTCCATTTGTTCATATCACTCATTTTTTCACTAATTCGCGATAGGAAGTACGATGAGAAAATTTTCGACACGCAAACTGGTCACTGGACGGCGCACAGTGGGCTTTTTTGCAAAATTTACTTTCAAAACCTAATATCTTTTGAACGAATTGACCAAAATGGATGTTCTTCGAACGAGATTGAAGATTATTAAATGTACAATAGGGAAAAATTATAGAGAACAGTTTTCCCGAATTTCCCAACCTGGAAAATTCGGGAAAAGACCGTCATTTTTTAACAAAAATTACAAAATTGTACTCGAATTACAAACAAAAAAATTTTGTTTAGTGCAAGACATCATATTTTATAGATTTTTTAATGCTGAATCTAAATCTGCCAGAAAAAATAGCGTAACGTTTTTCCTTTCCGAGAAAAATGCGGTTAAATATGAAAAATCCAATATGGAGAGACACAAGTCGGAAACATGATGGTAACTTAACGAAGTTTATTATCTTTAGGTTTTTAGGGTCGCTGAATCCAAATCTGACGTCAGAATTACAAAATAAAGAATGACGGTTGCAATATGGCGGAACAAAAGTTTTGAAAAATTTAAGAAAATTGACAAAATTGTCCAGATTTACGTTTTCGAGGGCTCTGAATCCAAATCTGAGGTCAGAATTTCAAAATAAAAAATGGCTGATCCAATATGGAGGAACAAAAGTTGGAAAAATGTAGGCAACTTTACAAAATTGTCCATATTTACGTTTTCGAGTTCGCTGAATCCAAATCTGGCATCAGAATTAAACAATGAAAAATTTCGTATAAAAAATGGCGGAACAAATATTGAGAAAATTCTATTTTTAAAATTATTGCATGAATACAATTGTAGTTACAGACACGTTACATTATATCGACATAAGTCCTAATCTCAAATACCTATTTTCTCCAGTAATCAATCTTCATCACTTAAGTTTATATCAACGCTTAAATTTCCATTACACGGAGAAAAATGGAAGGTCATTTTAGCCATGCAGATGTGCAGACAGATTATATTGCAGGGTCAACTATAGGACAGCCCTTGAAGATGGCTAAAGCGACTATCTCTAGAAGGTTAAAACAAGAGGTTCAAATCGATCATCTCACAGTGTCGACTTGGTCATCTAGGACGGTCGACTCAAGCGTCATAGAAAGTCGAACCGATCATGAGAGATGGCGGAACTGATCATTATAAAGGGTCGAATCGCTCATCATAGAAGGTCGATTTGGTCATATCAGATAGTCGACTTGATCTCCTCGCACAGTCGACCTGGCTATCTTGAGGGGTCGATTTGATTATCCTACATTATCTATATTTGTTGTCCTTTTCCTACTTATTCCAGTCTCTCTCTTATAAGAGACTGGAAATTATAAAATTAAGTGGAACCTATAAAACCTGAAAATTTATATGAAATACATGAATTCTGAAAGCATTTTTTATTCTTTGTGGAGAGTCCGGTGTATGAGACATAATTTGATATGCAAAAACAGTGCAAATTCACAATATATCTCTCGTATCCTTTCACACTGCATCCATCGCGCCGACAACCGGATTGGTTGAGGTTGGCGCGCTAATTTGAAATGATGAAATGTAAAAAGCAATTCTAAACAGCAAATAATGAGAGTGAAGTTATTAAAAATAGTTCCTTGCTCACAAGAAGGACTTGTAAAGTAAAATTTAAATTATTTATTAGATTTTTTCCTTAAAAATAAATGATAGATTTTAAATTTTAAAGAAAGGAATATATTTTTCACCTTAAATATGAATTTACAATAATTCCTAATATTCTTATGCACTTTACATTTATTATTTGTTGTGAACATTTGACTGATATATTTATTCATTAAAAAAAAAAAAACACGCCAACGGTAACTAATCAGGTTGGCCATCCGCGATGGGTCATTTGCTCTTCCGTGGATGGTCGAAATGAGTGAAAACAAAATGATCGAATTGACCATGCCGAAAGGATACTTCGATTATCTCTGACAGTGAGTCTGACCTTATTAAAACACTCAGACTGGCCATAAAATAAGAGTCTCTCTGACTATGTCAAAAAAATTCTGAAAGGCTCTTTAGACCATCTAGAAGAATGGACTGGCTTATTTTGTGAAGTTGCCCAAATATAAATTTTTGTTCCGCCATATTAGAACCGCAATTCTTCATTTTGAAATTCTGACGTCAGATTTGGATTCTGAGCCCTCGAGAACATAAATGTGGACAATTGTGTCAATTTTCCTAAATTTTTCAAAACTTTTGTTCCGCCATATTGCATTCGCCATTCTTTATTTTGTCATTCTGACGTTAGCCCTATTGAAAAAATCCTCGAGGAAATCCTCGTGTTATTTTCGGACGAGGAAAACACGAGGAAATTCGCGAGGATTTTTAAATTCCTCGAGGAAACCCTCGAGTGAGAGAATTAATCCTCGCAGAATTCCTCGAGGAATTTGAAAATCCTCGCGGATTTCCTCGTGTTTTCCTTGTCCGAAAATAGCACGAGGATTTCCTCGAGGATTTTTTCAATAGGGTAGATGTGGATTCAGCGACCCTAAAAACCTAAAGATAATAAACTTCGTTAAGTTACCATCATGTTTCCGACTTGTGTCTCTCCATATTGGATTTTTCATATTTAACCGCATTTTGCTCGGAAAGGAAAAACGCTACGCTATTTTTTCTGGCAGATTTAGATTTAGCATTAAACAATCTATAAAATATGATGTATTGCACTAAACAAAACTTTTTTGTTTGTAATTCTAGTACAATTTTGTAATTTTTGTTAAAAAATGACGGTCTTTTCCCGCATTTTCCAGGTTGGGAAATTCGGGAAAACTGTTCTCTATAATTTTCTCCCATTGTACATTTAATAATCTTCAATCTCATTCAAAGAACATCCATTTTGGTCAATTCGTTCAAAAGATATTAGGTTTTGAAAGTAAATTTTGCAAAAAAGCCCACTGTGCGGCGGTGGCTGACATCTGTTTCGGTATGTTTAGTATAGTTAATGAAAGTATTTAATCGAATCAACCAAATTATTTCGTTACTTCAACCAAATCATTTTCTAATAATTAATATATTCCGCTCAACACATTTATTTGCTTTAATCATCTAAACATGCTCAAATAAATGATTACTTTGAACTTACCAAATTAATTCGTTATGTTTCTTGAAAATAACCAAAGGTTTATTTGCGCTGACCAAATTTTTCAGTTTCAACAAACAAATTAGGTTGAACGAACTGTTTTTTTGAATCAACTCAATCTTTTCTCTGAGTGTAACATGGTGGTAACAGTCGGGAGCAATCTTAAACTTCTTGCGCATGTGCAAGAAATAAGCATTCATTGGCTCCGTGATTTCCCGCATAATTTCAAAGTGCAAACTCAAATAGCTTTGACATTAATTTTGCAATACAAAAACATGTTTCATTTTTGCTTGTAGTACATACGTTTTTTAAATTATATTAGCGGTTAGATTATCTAAATTAAAAAGAAAAATTCATTAATTCAAAATTAGTACAGAATATCTACGGGCTTAACTATTTTAATAATTTAAAATTAATATTTATTATTTTCAAATTTTAAAGTTAAAAATTAAAAAAAAAAACAATCACGGAAACAAGTAAAACTTTTTTTTTTGAAAATTTATTACTTTTTAATATCAATGGCCTACTACAAGCAGTGTATAACCAATAATTTTTGAAGGATTTTAAGGACGAATTTAAAAGAATAATTAGATAGTTAAGTAAACAACAAAATATTGCAAAAACCGTAATTGTTATTTTATAAAATTAACTCGTTACATTATTTAATCATGCCGTATCTATTAGAACAGATATTCCATCTGTTTACTGAATTATTCTATCAAAATCTTACGAAAAATAAGTCCAAGGTGCTGGTCAATTTTATAAGAAGATATTTTAAAAATAATGAAGAGTAATGGAAAAATTATTAAATTTATAATTTGTAAGTATTCCCTTATTGTAACTTTCAAATATACGATAAAATTATTTTATAATTAATCTTTTTTTAATAGGCTTTTGTTTTAAAAATCTGATGATGAAAAAAGGTACTTTTCTGATATGAGTAAAAGTAATTGCTAATTGCTGATCAGTGTAATTTCTAAAACCCATAATTTTGAGTCTGAATAATTTAAAATTTTAAGATTCAAAATTAAAATATTTGAGACTAAAACTCCTTCAAAATGGTACAAAAACTAAACATTGCTAATACATACATCTTTAAAATTTGGAAACTGACAAGCTTCTAAGTTAAGCAATATCAACTTTTCTAGTTAAACTGGTTTCAAGATGTATTTTTTTTAATTGAACACGTTAATTTTAAATCAGTCGAAATCATATAAAATCAATTTTTTTTTATTCAAAAAACATAATAGTTCAAAATGTTTTTCTAGTCTATGATATTTTACAACTTTTCAATTAGTGTAATAAAATTTAGTGTAATAAGTGTGATTTCTAAAAGCACCAAATTTTGAATCTAAATCATTTAAAATCGAAAAATTTGAAATTATAATATTGTAGACTAAAAGTAACTTAAAAAATAAAATTGATTTCTAAATGTTCCTAAGCAGTATTAATAAAAGAAAACATTTTTATTGTAAATGACTTATTAGGATTGAGAAATAATTCTGGTTTTAACATTTTGCTACCTCACTGGTAGCAGCAACCAAAAAATTACTGGTACTGACAATAATATTTCTGGGAAAATTTTTAATTATTTCGGTTTCATCTTGAAAGGTGAAGTTTTTATTTTTGAACATTTCAAATTATGTCGAAAAAGAATCTGGAAAATGATAGTACAATTTTTTTAATTTTGCAGAATCTTAACAAATTGTAGGAAAAAAAATTGTTTCAACAGATATTCAGAAGTTTTGAAAAGATCAGAAAATAATTTACATCTTGAGAATTTTGAATGCTTTGAAGAGAATAAAAAAATTCCTTAAGATTGTTAGCAAATTTTAAAATGACTTTTATTCCCAAAAATTAATTTTCAGAGAATTATATTGAAAGATTTAAAAATTTTTTTTTAAATTTCAAAAATTGTCAAAAAAGCATCTGGAATATTTTAAGGCAATTTTTTTAAATTTTGGACGATTTTTCCAAATTGCAAGAAAAATTTGAGTCAGTTTAAAGTATAATTAGGAATTTTAGAAGTTTTGAAGAGATTACAAATATTTTAAAATTTGAAAAGTTTTCTGAAAATTTATAAAATAATTTTACGTTTCTTCCAAACTTTTAAAAGTCCTAAATATCCTTTAAGACGTCCCGATTTTTTCCTAAATTTTTGTAAAATCCTGTAATAAAAAAAAATTTCAAAAAATTCTAGTTTGTTTTTCACTACATCTGAAATCTTCAAAAACTGTTTTGAACTTTCTCAAGAATCTTAGAAAAATTACATTGACAACATTTTAATTAAATGCATTCATACTGCAAAATAAGATTTGTTTAACTTTTATAAATTGTACAGTTCCAAGATTCAGATTCAGTTACAAAAATATAAATTCACGTTATCGTTTTTGAAGCTGTAAATTGAAGAATGAATCAATAAATTTGTAAATTTTCTAAATTATATCTTTTGAAGCAGTTTTAAGATAGAAAAATTAAAGCCTTGAACAATTAACATTTTTTTTAACTAAACACTTTTTAAATTCGAGTTTAAATTAGAAAATACATCATATTTCAAGTAGTTTCAAATAAATATTAATCACTGATTGAATATTTGTTTAATTCTTATTCATACATAAAAATTTGTTTTTGCTTGGAAATATTTTTAAATATTCCCTGTAAATTATTTTTTCCAAATAAAAAATAATTTTTCGAAAAATATCAAGAAAAAAATTTTTAATTTAGAAATTTGTTGTGTTTAAACGTTAAATAATTTACACGCATAAAATGAAAGCTTTTAAAACTTTTCAACTGAACAATTTAAAGTCAAATGCTGCTGAACTGATAAATTTTTAATTATGCATTTTTATGAATTGAATAGTTAGAAAATATGTGGTTAAAAAATATACATTCACGCTTTTGAAATGTCAAATAATTTAGAATTACACATTATAAACTGAATGATTTAAAAACCAAAAAAGTTTCTAATTAAACTCAACATTGGAAAAAAGTCAAAATCGAAATACATAGTCTTCAAAATCCTTTCATTTATGAATTCCTCAAATAATTTGAAATTCCGTAAAATATCCTAAAATGTTTAATATCTTTGTAAATATATTCAAAAATGTTTAAATCTTTGAAATTTTTGATTTTATTTTTCCATTCATTTCGTCTGGGTAAAAGGTTTAACAATATCAAGTTTAAAAATGTAACATTTTATCACTTTTACGTCAAAATCGACCGTATAAGGGTGTCGAAATTAAAGGTAAAAAAACAGTACAATTTTTTTTTTTTGGGAGAAATCAACATTTTTGAAAAAAAAATTTCTGCTCCTATTTTTTTTAGGGCAAAATTAAAAAAAAACGAAATTGCAAAGTTCTTTTATAAACATTATCCTACACTTATATCAGAGGAAAATATGAAATATTGAAAATTAAAAATTCGGAAAAATTATTGTTACCGTCACACTCAGACGTCTCGAACTTCAGCGCAATTATTATTTTATAATATATCACATTATGTGATTTCTAAATTGTTAAAATTTGAAATTGCTTAAATTTCTAAATTGTTAAAATTTGAATTTGCTTAAATTTCCAAAATTTTCTAAAATTTCTGAAATGTTCAAAACTTCAAGTCCTTAAAGTTTTATTCATTATTTATTATTCAAATTTCTAAAATTATCAAAATTTCTAAATTTGATAAGATTTTCAGATTTCATAAAATGTTCAAATTTTCTGAAAGTTCCCGAATTTTCTGAAATTACTCAAATTTCCCCAATTTTCTAAAATTTCTAAAATTATCCTAATTTCTGAATTTTATAAAATGTTCAAATTTGCTTAAATTTCCAAAATTTTCTAAAATTTCTGAAATGTTCAAAATTTTCTGAAATTTCCTAAAATGTTCAAAATTTGTTAAATTATAAAAATTTCTGACATTTCTGAATTTTGAAGAATTTGAAAAATTTCTCAAATTATTCAAATTTCTAAACTTATCATAATTTCTAAAATTATCATAATTTCTAAAATTTTCAAAACATTTTAAGTTTCTAAAGTTTTATTTATTATTTATTATTCAAATTTCCAAAATTATCAAAATTTCTAAATTTTATAAAATGTTCAAATTTTATAAGATGTTCAGATTTCATAAAATGTTCAAATTTTCTGAATTGTCCCGAATTTTCAGAAATCACACAAATTTTCCCAGTTTTCTCAAATTTCTAAAATTTTAAAAATTCCTAAAATTATCAAAATCTCTGAATTTTATGAAATGTTAAAATTTTCTGAAATTTTTTAATTTTCCCAATTTTCTAAAATTTTAAAAATTTCTAAAATTATCAAAATCTCTGAATTTTATGAAATGTTAAAATTTTCTGAAATTTTTGAAATCCCCAATTTTTTAAAATTTCTAAAATTATCCTAATTTCTGAATTTTATAAAATGTTCCAATTTTCTTAAATTTCCAAAATTTTCTACAATTTCTAAAATGTTCAAAATTTTTTAACCTCTAAAAATCTCTAATATTTCTGAATTCTATAAAATTTTGAACATTTCTGAAATTATCATAATTTCTTAAATGTGCAAAAAATTTTAAATTATCACAATTTTATTTATTATTTATCATTCAAATTTCTAAAATTATAAAAATTTCGAAACTTTTTCAAATGTTTTAAATTATCGAAATTTCCAAAATTTTTAAAAATTATAAAATTATAAAAACGTCTAAAATTTTCAAAATTCAGAAAATATCCAAAATTTCCAAAATGTCTGAAATATGTAAACTTCAAAAAATTTTCAAAATTTTAAAATCTTCAAAATTTATAAAATGTTTGACATTTCTAATATTATCAAAATGTTTTAAATTTTTGAAAATTTGAAAATATTCAGAATTTTTTACTTTCTTCAAAATTTTAAAAAGTTCTGATGTTTTAAAAAAATTTTATTATTATTTATATTTACTGTAACTTACAATATTTCAATACTTTCGAAAATTTCCTAAATTGATACAAAAATGGAAATAACGTTTCCCGTTGGTTCATGATAGACCAGTTGGACACCTGCTCATCAAGGAGCTGAAAATTCTTTCCTAGTGCAGGAAGGTGATGAAATATTAGAAATTTTGATAAGTTTTAACATTTTAAACATTTTAGAAATTTTTTAAATTCATGTTCCAAAAAATTTGAAAATTTTATAGAATTCAGAAATGTTTGTGATTTTTATAATTTTTATAATGCGTGCTCAGATGTAGAACGTTTTATCATTTGCGTATGAAGTCACGTTTTACTCCTGAAAAGTAGAACATTAGCCCCGCTTCATATGAATATAAAAGGGCTAAAATCATGCATGTCTTCAAAAAATTTAATTTGTTGGACAGTTTTCTCGTCGGGATGTCTGACTCATCATATTATATTCAAGGATCCGGCTGACCAAAGCAGGTCACTACCACTTGAGAAGGCACCGCTCGCGAGTATGGTGCTAATGACTTTTTCATTTGATAACTCAAACAATTTCGACGTCCAAACGTCAAAAGTGAGCTCCCAAATGCGGCCAAACTACATCAAAACGATTGGTAAAAGAATTTTTGAACATTTTGTAAAATTCGTTGTGCAGCGTGAATCAACATCTTTTTGAGTTTTTCCGTCCAAACGACGAAATTTGGTTTCCAAAAATCAGCAAACGATTCCAGTGAACAAAAGTTGGATACTTTATGGTTGTTGTACAAATTTCACGGACATTGATTTGTTTCCTAATTTAGAGACGTTGGACAAAAAGAATGCGATTGAAATTATTAAAAATGGTATTGATAATACACGTTGAATGTTGAATTAGCAATCGAAAGTGAAGAGGCATTCACTAGTGACGAGGCTCTTGCACTTTTTGTTTATTTAAAATTGAAAAGACATGAGTAAAAACTTTCAATGAATCTCTTAAAAGACAAAAATGCAGATATCCTCCCTCCTTGCACACAAGTTACTAATGCAAAAACCAATTGTTATCCACCAAGTACAGCAATACAGATTACTAAAACCGAAGCTATAATTCGATTGCAAGACCATTTAGATCATACTGCTGCGACCCTTTTAAAATTTAAAGATGTAAAACATGAAAATGTGAAGCATTTAAAATTGATGTCCAAATATGGCGGTGATAGGAGGTCCGGAATTAATCTTTAGAAGCAACTGTTCGAAGGTTCTGAAAATTCTGATGAAAGTATCTTTTTGATGTCCTTGGTTCTTCTTTGTCTTGCATGCTTAAGGGGATTTATCAGCGTTATAAAATGGATGGGCAGTTTCCGGCCGCACGGTTGAATATTTCCGCCTGATATTTTGCATACCTCATCTAAATATTGTTCTCTTTTTTTGGTCCTCTCATACATTTGTGGACATGGATTTGCGGCAGATGATGTTCCAGCAAGATGTAGACATACTTTGCCATCAAGCATTGTGCCAATTAGTTTGTGCTCTACAAAATAAACGAAACTATTAATTTCGACTTTTCATGGTTCCAGTCTTTTCAATTACTTGTCAATATTTACAAACTCAGGTAAAATTTATGATTTCGTTTTTTAAACATTCTCAAGGATTATGGGCACACCATTTTTTCGCGAACAAGGTCGAGGATTTTCCCAAATTACTGACGATGATGAATCTTTTAAGGGGATTTATCAGCGTTATAAAATGGATGGGCAGTTTCCGGCCGCACGTTTGAATATTTCCGCCTGATATTTTGCATACCTCATCTAAATATTGTTCTCTTTTGCAGTGAAGTCTCGGTTTTTTGAAAAAATGTTTATATTTGACGTTATAAATAAAAAGAAAAGAACAATAGAAAAAAATGCAGTGACGCTCAGTACTAGCTGAGTGTGTGTTTTCGAGGCCTGAGCCTCGACCCTCGCTAAAGCTACGAGGAAGAAGCGAGTGAAGACTCTGGAGCGCCTCGAATTACCCGAAACGAATCAACCTTCTCATTGTTATGAGATGCAGGCCGGTTCAAAAAACTGAAATTATCAAAGCATTGCGTGATTCAATTTTAATTAGCAGAAATAGTTTATCCATATAATTTCAAGAAAGTGAAAATAAGATTCATGAAAATCGGTTAATATTTGCAGTAATAATAGAAATGTTGAATTGTACACGATAGTATGCAAAGATACACCGCACTATGGGAGGAAACGCATTTTTTTCGTTCAAAGGGTCTACAGCCTTCAATTTTGCCCCAATCCGCAATTATTTTTTTTTTAAATTGAAGAGCGCTAAATTTCCAAAAGCACCTTAGACAGAGATTGTTGCATTTTCATTTGTTTATTTATTATATGATTACTCGAAGTATGAGAAAATCGATATTTTTCACAAAATCATTATTTACTCTTCAATAGCGGTTTGCATATAATGAAAATAATCTTAAATCGACGCAAGAGTACTCCCAGAATGCAAATAATTTGATTATTATATGTTTTAATTGTTATAAACAAATGAAATTAACAAACAGCCACATAGTGTAATTTTTGTTGAAAAAATTTGTTTTCGGATGAATGCACAGAAAAAACAGAAGATAAACTTTACATCGATTTCCGACGAAAGATTCTTTGCAACAAAAATAACTTCAGAGAATGAACTTTACACAAATATCGGTTGAACTTTCTTTTGTTTTTCCATGACAAACACATGTATTTTGAAAGACGCGAAGTTAGCTGAACAAAACTTTATCGCTCTAAAAAATTTCCTGCAACAAATTTTATTCTTCGTTTTTCCTGTGTGTGCTTCAAATTATAGTGAGTGTGACTGCTAGTCACAATTTTTATGAAACATCAACAGTTGTAAATTTTGTAAACAATTTTTTGCAAAAATTTGGAATTTGTTTCTTCCTTCATTATCTGAAATTATGTAGATATTCGGAAAAGTGATATAGGTTTGATTATGTGTGTTGAACTACACCAGTTGTTGATTCTGGAAACAAATGAAATAAGTAAATATAAAACTCTGTCCTGGAAAATAATTTTTTCCGCACTGAAACTGCTTAGAATTTTTGTGAGTTTGTGAATGTTTGTTTATGAAATAAACAGATATTGATGAGTGAGAACAATTTTTTTAGAAAACATAATTTGCAATATAATTGCAACAAGTTAAGAAGAAAGAACAGTTCCTTTTCGCCTAACAACGCCCAAAATTCGCATTTGTTTATATCATTTGTTTATAAAGTAAACAAATGACATTTAATCTTAAATGTTAATGACTGCGTATCATCCTAACGATGAAATCAAGTGATTTCAGAGCAGAAATTCACTTTGAAGACGAATAACCCCTAATGTGATAATTTGTTGTTATAATTTGTCTATAACAATTCACTTTCCAAGTTAATAATTTTTTTTCTTCGTATACCCCTGTCCATTAAATTTAAGGAAGAAGAAGTGTAAGAACAATTGTGTCTAGAAGATAAAGAATGAAATTTAAAAAATCAACATTTTTTTCGCTATTTTCATCTCTATAAAAATGTAAACGAACAACAATTTGAAAATCCGCCTCGACGGATTTCTTCAGAATATAATGCTCAATTTTTTTCACGGAAAGAATTGTGACCTTGGTCATAGATTTTTGAATTTTCATTTGTTTATTTATTATATGTTTACTCAAAGTATGAGAAAATCCAAATTTTTCACATAATTATCAGTTAATCTTCAACAATGGTTTGCATATAATGAAAATCATCTTGAATCAACGCAAGAGTACTCCCAGAATACAAATAATTTAATTATCGTATGTTTTAATTATTGTAAACAAATTAAAGTAACAAATAGCCAAATATCGTAATTGTGGTTGAAAAACATTTGTTCTTAGCTAAAAATGCTTACAATTATTGTGAGAGTGATTGTTAGTCAGAATATCCATAAATTATTAAGAGTTAGAATTGTTACAAACAATTTTTTGCACAAATTTGGAATTTGTGGTTTTTTCAATTGCGGTTTTCCTCTTATCATCTGAATTGATGCAGATATTCTTGAAAATAACATAGGTTCAATTATATTTCTTGAAATGCAACAATTGTTAATCTTCTAAACAAATGAAATAAATAAACATAAAGCTTCGGCACTTTGGTCTGAAAAATAATTTTTTTTTCACTATGACTGCTTTACATTTTGGTTAGAGAGATTTGCAGTCTATATTTCTATATAAACTTAACAATAATCAATTGTTATTATTTATTATTATTATTTAATTTCAAATATCACGAAATTTGTATGTATTCAAAAAAGTGCCAAAGCTTTGAATTTATTTAATTTGCTTACAAGATTAATAATTGTTCTATTTTAACAAATATAATTGAACCTATGTTATTTTCAAGAATATCTGCATCAATTCAGATGATGAAGGAAAATCCGAAATTGAAAAACCAATAATTCCAACATTTTCCACAAAAATGGTTGATAAATATTATAATTGATAATGTTTCGTAAAAATTGTCACTGACGATCACTCTTACAATAATTTAAATTATTTCCAGATAAGAAAAAAATTTTGTCAACAAAAATTACAATATTTTTTAAATATATGAAAATTTCGTGATATTTGAATTCAAATAATAACATTAGATAATAACAATTGCTTATTGTTAATTTTATATAGAAATAGTGACTACAAATCTCTCTCACAAAAATTTAAAGCATTTTTGGTACAAAAAATTATTTTCCAGGTCAAAGTGCCAAAGTTTTATATTTATTTGTTTCATTTGTTAAAAAATCAACAATTGTTGTATTTTCACAAATATAATTGAACATATTTCATTTTTCAGAATATCTGCATCAATTCAGATGATAAAAGGAAAACCGCAATTGAAAAAACCACAAATTCCAAATTTGTGCAAAAAATTGTTTATAACAATTCTAATTGTTAATAATTTATGGATATTCTGACTAACAATCACTCTCACAATAAGTTAAAGCATTTTTAGCTAAGAACAAATGTTTTTCAACCACAATGACGATATTTGGCTATTTCTTAATTTCATTTGTTTATAACAATTAAAACAGATAATAATCAAATTATTTAAGATTTAAGATTATTTTAATTATATGCAAACCGCTATTGAAGAGTAAATAATGATTTTGTGAAAAATCTCGATTTTCTCATACTTGGAGTAATCATATAATAAATAAACAAATGAAAATGAAACAATCTCTGTATGAGGTGCTCTTGGAAATTTAGCGCTCTTCAATTAAAAAAAAAATAATAACTGCGGAATGGGGCAAAATTGAAGGCTGTAGACCTTTTGAACGAAAAAATGCGTTTCCTCCCATAGTGCGGTGTATCTTTTGCATACTATCGTGTGCATTTCAACATTTCTATTATTACTGCAAATATTAACCGATTTTCATAAATCTTTTTTTCACTTTCTTGAAATTATATGGATAAACTATTTCTGCTAATTAAAATTGAATCACGCAATGTTTTGATAATTTCAGTTTTTTAACCGGCCTGCATCTCATAACAATGAGAAGGTTGATTCGTTTCGGGTAATTCGAGGCGCTCCAGAGTCTTCACTCGCGCTACGGGGCGTCTTCCTCGTAGCTTTAGCGAGGGTCGAGGCTCAGGCCTCGAAAACACACACTCAGCTAGTACTGAGCGTCACTGCATTTTTTTTCTATTGTTCTTTTCTTTTTGTTTATAACGTCAAATATAAACATTTTTTCAAAAAACCGAGATTTCACTGCAAAAGAGAACAATATTTAGATGAGGTATGCAAAATATCAGGCGGGAATATTCAACCGTGCGGCCGGAAACTGCCCATCCATTTTATAACGCTGATAAATCCCCTTAACAGATTCATCATCGTCAGTAATTTGGGAAAATCCTCGACCTTGTTCGCGAAAAAATGGTGTGCCAATAATCCTTGAGAATGTTTAAAAAACGAAATCATAAATTTTACCTGAATTTGTAAATATTGACAAGTAATTGAAAAGACTGGAACCATGAAAAGTCGAAATTAATAGTATCGTTTATTTTGTAGAGCACAAACTAATTGGCACAATGCTTGATGGCAAAGTATGTCTACATCTTGCTGGAACATCATCTGCCGCAAATCCATGTCCACACATGTATGAGAGGACCAAAAATTGTCTATAAAATTAATAATGACAATAACAATACTGGATCGTTATCGAGTTTTATAAAAAAAAATTAAAAATTAGTAATTAACACTTGATTACGTTAAAAAAAAGTAAAAAAAGATTGTAGAGCTATTACTAAATAACAGTCTGCTTATACCCTGAAGAAACGCAATTTTTTTCTTAGAAAATGCCTGAGATGATAAAAATTTGTTTAAACAATTGTTGTTAAAACTGAAGATTGTTGATTGTCATATAAGCTTCCTAAGAGTTTAGAAATAAGTAATTTACACTTCATTACGCATCAAGTTTTTACCTCTAAAAAAAACCAGACAGTACATTTGTTAATTAAATTTGTTTGAGCAATCGTCAGTTGTTTTTGGATGAATAAATCTGATAATTTTGTGACAGTTTTGTATAATTTTTGGCCGATTCAATAGAAAAAACTTGATTTATTTCCACATAAATACCTGCTATGGATAATTATTTATAAAATTTGCTTCTAAAATAACAAGTTATTAATTATATTTAATGAATTCGATTAAAGAACATTTTTTGTCTATAAATTGTTTAAATTTAGTGCAAATCAATTCACGAATCACTGCCCATCCCCGTGAGTCCATTTTCACTCACTTATTTCTTTATAACAAATTCAATACATTTTTAAACAATTTCTAATATATAAGACAATTTTTCTGGATCCCAAATAAATTTGTTCAGAGACATTTTTTTTACCCGACTGTGTGACACGACGGATCTTAGTTACGGCTCTGCTAGAAAGTTGTAGTTTTTTCTGGAATTTTTAACTTTAAGTCTACTTCTCACTTAGAGCGAGGTAATAGTTTATGTAATTGGACATAAATAATTGGTTGAAGAAATTAATATTGTTTATAACTATCTTCTTTTACAGTACTGCTTGACATTTGCGGTTTTTTCTAAAATTTTCAACTTTTGGCCGACTTTTTACTAACATGATTGTTTAAAAAAATTTATATCATTTTGCATACTGAGAGACTTTATGTTTAAAATAATATTTTTGAAACATTAGCAAAAAAGTAAAAATACTTCATTTCGAAAAATATATTCGAAAACTATTTTATATATATATATATATATATATATATATTGAGAAATTTTTATAATTTTAGAAATTTCAAAAAATCGGGAAAATTTTAGAAATTTCAGAAAATTTGTGAAATTAAAAAAAAAATGTATTTCAAAAATATTATTAATTTTGAAAAATCGAGAAATTTTGATAATATTAGAAATGTATAACATTTTATAAATTTTGAAGATTTAAAATTTTTTTAACCACTTCAAAATATTTTAAACATTTTCAAAATTTTAGATATTTCAGACATTTTGGAAATTTTGGATATTTTTAAATTTTTAAAATTTTAAACGTTTTTATAATTTTAGAAATTTTAGAAATTTTGATAACTTAATACATTTGAAAAAGTTTCGGAATTTTGATAAATTTAAAAATTTGAATAATAAGTAATACATAAAACTTTGATAATTTAAAATTTGTTGAACATTTTAGAAATTATGATAATTTTAGAAATTTGAATAATTTGAGAAATGTTCAAAATTTGATAGAATTCAGAAATTTTTATAGGTTAAAAAATTTTGAACATTTTATAAATTTTAGAAAATTTGGGAAATTTAAGAAAATGTGAACATTTTATAAAATTCAGAAATTTTAGAAATTTTGATAATTTTAGAAAATTGGAGAAATTTCAGATATTTTGATAATTTTTGAAATTCAAATAATAAATAATATATAAAACTTTGATAACTTAAATTTTTTGAACATTTTAGAAATAATGCGGGTTTTTCTGAAATTTTTAACATTTGGTCCACTTTTTACTAACAGGATTGTTTAAAAAAATTTATATCATTTTGCATACTGAGAGACTTTACGTTTAAAATAATATTTTTAAAACATTAGAAAAAAAGTAAAAATACTTCATTTCGAAAAATATATTCGAAAACTATTTTTTTTATTTATATATATATGAATTCAGAAATTTTTATAATTTTAGAAATTTCAGAAAATCGGGGAAATTTTAGAAATTTCAGAAAATTGGGGAAATTGAAAAAAAAAATTATTTCAAAAATATTAGAAATTTTGATAATATTAGAAATGTATAACATTTTACAAATTTCAGAAATTTGGAAGATTTAAAAAATTTTTAACCACTTCAAAATATTTTAAACATTCTCAAAATTTTAGATATTTTAGACATTTTGGAAATTTTGGATATTTTTAAATTTTGAAACGTTTTTATAATTTTAGAAATTTTAGATATTTCAGAAATTTTGATAACTTAATACCTTTGAAAAAGTTTCGGAATTTTTATAATTTTAAAAATTTGAATAATAAATAAAACTTTAATAATTTAAAATTTGTAGAACATTTTAGAAATTATGATAATTTGAGATATTTGAATAATTTGAGAAATTTTCAAAATTTGATAGAATTCAGAAATATTAGAAATTTTTATAGGTTAAAAAATTTGGAACATTTTAGAAATTTTAGAAAATTTGGGAAATTTAAGAAAATTTGAACATTTTATAAAATTCAGAAATTTTAGAAATTTTTATAATTTTAGAAAATTTCAGAAATGTTGATAATTTTTGAAATTGAAATAATATATAAAACTTTGATAATTAGAATTTTTTTGAACATTTTAGAAATTATGATAATTTTAGAAATTTGAACAATTTGAGAAGTTTTCAAAATTTGATAGAATTCAGAAATATTAGAAATTTTTATAGGATACCAAATTTTAGAAAATTCGAGAAATTTCAGAAAATTGGAACATTTTATAGAATTCAAAAATTTTGATAATTTTATGAATTTGAGAAATTTCAGAAAATTGGGGAAATTTTTAACATTTGGCCCACTTTTTACTAACATGATTGTTTACAAAAATTTATATCATTTTGCACTGTTCTCTATGAAAAATGCTAGAAATTTTTTTTTTCTGAAATCTTCATCTTTTTGTGCACTTTTGACTAAAAGTGAGGTAGTAATTAATGCAATTTAGCAAACATATTTGTTTGAATAATTTATTATTGTTTTGAACTATTTCTTCTTATAGAATACATAATAATCAGATAAACTCATTATGGAATACTATTTGTGTGCGAAAATCATTCACACAGTCTGCTCAAATAAGGTCCTGCAGGCATAATTTAGAAGCATGAAAACGTCAACTTTAGAGGTGGGTGTTGCAAAAACATATTACAGAGTCAGATTTGCATGTATATATAGAAAAATTCTAATTTTTAAAATATGTGACTAGCTCCGAAGAAAGGACCTCGAGCATGAAAAGCAAATATCCGAGAAGAACAATTGCAGTATTTCCGGCCACAGAAAACAGACTTTATTATTAGGGGAGGCCACCCTACAGTAGATAATGATCCTACAGTAGATAATCATTAATTAAAAATACTAATGGATGTTAAATAATTAATTAAATATAATTAATAGTTAAGACACGATACGTGTTATTATATTAAAATTATAATTAATTATTTTACTTATATTTTGTGCTTATAATTAAGGATTATCTACTGTAGGATCATTATCTACTGTAGGGTGGTCTCCCCTATTGCTAAGAAAAAATATTTGTGTTTTGTATGTATGTCGTTGAAGCGCGAATTCTTTTAAAATCAAACAGGAAATGTATGCTTAAGTCATTAAATCGTTTCGGAACAAAACATGTTTTTGGTTTTCAACGGCTGTTTCAATATTTTCTTCCGCGAAGTAGATCAAGGTATGACTTCGAGAGATTCTTATCAAAAATTCTCTAACTTTAAAGAAGATTTAAAAAAAATCTATTTTTACGACTAGTAAATACGCGATTTTATATTGCATTTGTAATTCATCATTTTGCATTTGTTTAGTTTCCAAACTTTTGAAAATAATGAATGACATACTATGCGAATTGATGTTCACCTTCTTTCCGATCGAAAAATAAAATGTCATGCTTTTCCACAATTTTAAATAGTCATCGTTCCCCTGTGCAATATGAAAATTCCCCCCTCTCAATTGGATATAATAGCGTGATAATACGGAAGTATTTTTCAAATAAATTTTGGGAGAAACATGGCGTTAAAATAGTAGGATATTTGCTGATACCTTATACGCCATGAGTATGCACCGACCTACTTTGTATCTCAAAAAATCTGTGCTGTCGCTTATCTGCAGTTAGCGCTTCGTGCGTTACTCCATCCGCAAGTTCATTTTGAAGAATTCAGTCAAATCGAATAATTTATAGAAGAAATTATTTGAAGCAATTCGAATATACTTGAAAATTTAATAAAAAATAAAATATCGATCGTGCATTTCCCTGAAGCAGTAGCGAGTAGAGTGAAAACCGCGGTCTTTATTTGAAGAAAATGAGGGCTGTGATTGGTCTTCTCTCTTCCATCATTGTGGTATTCCTGAATCCTGTTGGTGAGTATAATAATACTTATAATTTGAAATGCAATTTTAATTTCTCTATACTTATTTCTTGTTCCAAATCGCTCAAATAAAAAAAAAATAAAATAAAAATAAATCTTTATTGAGTTCATAACAAGAAGGATATGTATATGGCAGTAGGGTGGTCCAAAAATGCATTGGAAACATTTTTTTGTGAATTTTTATGGGGACACCTCAGAAATTTGTTCGAATCTACACAAAAATAAATACATTTTTTTTTGTTTAAAAAAAAAAAAATGATATTTAGAGGTGCAGCAAGCCCCATGAAGTTTAATACGTATTTCCCATAAGAAAAAAACAAGTTTATGTAAATCTTATTCAGAATCCTCAATATTATCTCAATCTAGTTGAAACTCAACATTTATCTCCACAATTAGCCGTAGAATACGAATAAAATATCACTCTTCAAATATCGACACCATAAGTCTGTTTTATAGGGTTTCAAAGAAACCCCATAAGTGAAAAAATTGGTCTTGCGAGTTTTTCGAGGTAATTATGACTTTTTTTGCGGTTTTTTCAATGAAAATTATTTCTGAAGCATGAAACACCACTTCATAGTGATAATAAGATATTCACATAAATTGTTTAAACAATTTATTATTGTTTTCAGCAATTTTCTGATAGAATGGAGTTAGAAAGACACGGTGTTTTCAAAAATTTCCCACTTGTTGTCCAATTTTCAATTAGAGGAAAGTGATAGTTCATCAATGATAACAGGAGTGATTGTTTAAACAACTTATTATTAATTTTCATAATATTCTCTTAGAAAAATGCTACAAAATTGCAGTTTAAAAAAAAATTCACTTCTAGTCAAATTTTCAATTAAGATAAGTTAAATAATTAACTAGAGTCGAGAAAATTAATTGTTTAAACAATTTGTTATTACTATTAGTAATATTATATTTGAATAATGCTAGAAGGATGCGGTTTTTGGAATTGCAAATCTCTAATGTTTATTTATTAATTGTTAGTAATTAAGCAGGCGAAGCAAAGTGAAAGATTTTAGAAAAAACCGCCACTTTCTAGCACTTATCTAAGAAAAGATAATTATAAACAATATTAAATTGTTTAAATAACTTTTTTGTTAACTTTAATTAATTATTACCTCACTAAGTGAAAAAAGGACAGAAAGGTAAAAATTGCCGAAAAACCGCAACTATCAGGCACTGATATAGATGAAGATAGTCATAAACAATAATAATTTGTTTAAAAAATTATTTTTGCTGAATCTAATTAATTATTAAGTCACGCCGAATGTAAAATAAACAAACAGTTGAAAATTTCAGAAAAAACCGCAACATTCTACCAATTAAGCAAAGAGAATATTATCAACAATGATAATAAATTGTTTAAACAATTATTTTATTAACTTAAATTCATCAATACTTCACTAAAGATGAAAATTGGACAAAAAGCCAAAAATTAAAAAAAAATCCGCATCTTTCTAGCATTATTCAAATATAATATTATTAATAATTATAATAAATTGTTTAAACAATCACTATTATTAACATTGATGAACAATCACTTTCCTCTAATTGAAAATTGGACAACAAATGGAAAATTTGTGAAAAAACCGCGTCTTTCTAACTACATTCTATGAGAAAATTGCTAAAAACAATAATAAATTGTTCAAACAATTCTTTAAAATATCTAATTTTCCGTATAAAGTCATATTTTATGTATTAGAAACAGTTCGCATTAAAAAAACCGCATAAAAATCATAATTAGCGCCAAAAACTCGCAAAACCCATTTTTTCACTTATGGGGTTTCTTTGGGACCCTATAAAATAGACTAATTCGAGTAGTCAACATATTTCCTAATTCACTAGTGGAAAAATAATTTTCGTGGAAAAAACAATTATTTAGGACTGTATATAATAATTTAAAAAAAGTGATAAACATGGAAAACCTGAAAGTAGAACAGTTAAATTAAACGACACCTTGGTGTCACATTCTTAACTCTGTTGAGACAATAAGAAGGTCATACTGATAAATAGCCAACTTGACCTAGTCTGTTTTCATTTTCAAAAATTGACTTCTCATTGCTTGAAACGAGTTAAGAAAAATAAGAACATTAAAAGCCTTATTAGAATTTTTTTTATTTTTCCTGGTACCAAGGTTTCAAATTTTTCAAATCATATGTACATTTTGAAATTTGTTGTTGAGAATCTCTCAAGGTTTCTGGAAAACACGTAGATCTTTTTACTTCCTTTAAAATTGGTTTAAATCCCCTAAAATCCTATTATTTCTATTTAAATCTGTTAGAATCCCTCAAATCTGGTGAAACCTGCTGAAATCGGTTGAAATCCCTGAAATATAATACAATAATATAATATATTATTATAATATATTATAATATAATATAATACAATGAAAGTTTATTTATATTTAAAATGTCTCTATGCCTATAAACATTTTTTTCAAATGTTTCTGAGTCTGTGAAATAATTATATGACTTTAATCTTCAAAATCATATGCAAACTGATTAATTAACAAATTACTGATTTTTTTTTAACAAAATTTTTTCATAAAAATTGAATTCAAATTGGTTTTAATTAGGTAACACAAATTACTTACTTTAAGATTATACAATTAAAGATTGGCTATTATTTTTGTACTAAACATTTATTTTTTCGTTAAAAGACCTATTTTACAATCATAAAATTTTTAAAAATATTTGTGTTGTTGTGAAATGAGTATCTGAATTGAATTTCCAAAATTATATGTACTTATATTTTAATTTCTGCGGAAATAGATTGATAAATTAAATGTATAGAAATGCAATTCCAAAATCAAAGAAAAATATGTCAAAATTATTTGTATGTTTCAATGAAAACGATTGTTTAATGCTTTTCATGATGTTAACTGATTAATTATTCATTAACTGATTCTATTAAGACTCACATTTTTGTAATTAGTTCAAAAAGTTATTAATAAATCAAATTTTCATGAAAGAAAGTTCAAATAAAAAAAAATATATAGAGTGAAAATTCTTTGAATGTTTTTATAATTATATTAAAATTACCATTTTGTGAAATTATTTGGAAAGGTTTATTACTACATCAAGTTTTCCGAAATAGTAAGTTAAAATTAAATTTTTAGTTGAAAAAATTAATTTTCAATAAAAAAGAAACTAATTTAATTTTTTAAAGAATTTTCAACCTAATAGTTGCATTTTTACCCAACAAGGTTATACTGCTACCACAACAAAAATTTCAACAAAATAAATGAACGTTCAACTAAAAAAGATCAATTTTTTACAAAAATAGAATAGTTTGATTTTAAGTTGAAGTTCAAAAAAACTTATTTTCAATTTGAAAAAAACATATTTTGTATCAAAAAAGAATATTTTTTATCAAAATACATGAATTTTCAAACAAATATCTTAATTTTAAATGAAATTTTTAACCAAAAATGTTAATTTCTTACCAAAAAAAGAAAAATTTTCAACAAAATAGATGAATATTTGGTTAAAAAATATCAATTTCCAACAAAAAATAGAATAGTTTAATTTTTAGATAGAGAAATGAATTTTTAAACAAATAAAATATATTTACAACGAAATAATTAAATTTTCAACCAAACAAATGAATTTTTTACCAAAAAGAATTATTGTCTTTCAAACAAAAATTTCGACAAAAAATTAAGTTAAATTTTTAGTTTAAAAATTGATTTTCAATAAAAACAATAATTTTCAACCAAGGAAAAATTGATTTTCAATGAAAAAAATAATTTTCTACGAAGAAAGGATAGTCCTTAACAAAATACATGAATTTGTAACCAAATATTTTAATTTTTAATGGAATTTTCAGGTAATAGTTGAATTTTCAACCAAAGAGGTCAATTAGTCACCAAGAAGATTAATATAGCTACATTTTTAGTAAAAAATTAATTTAAAAAAAAACTAATTTTGAACCAAAAAAATTAATTTTCTACCTTAAAAGAATAATTTTTAATAAAGTATATGGATTGTGAACCAAGTGATTGCATTTTCAGCTGAAAAAGATAAATGTTCAACAAAACATGGAATAGTTAAATTTTCAGTTGAAAAAATAATGTTAAAAAATGTTAACAAAATAGTTGAATTTTGAAAAAATGTTTTTCAACTAAAATTATGAATTATGAACAAAATAAATATTTGGTTAAAAATGTATTTCTCTAACTTAAAATTAAACTATTCAATTTTTCGTCGAAAATTAATATTTTTTAGTTAAAAATTTATCAATTTTGTTAAAAATTTGTCTTTTTCAGTAGGAAATTAACATTTTTGGTTGAAAATTCATGCATTTTTTTAAACATTATTCTTTTTTGATAGAAAATTACTCTTTTCGGTTGAAATTGTATTTCTGTCCTTAGAAATTAGTTTTTTAAAACTGAAAATCAGTTTGTTTACCTAAAAATTTAAGAATTCGATTTTATGTCGATTTTTTTATAGAAATTTAATCTTTTTGGTAGAAAATTCATTTTTTTGTTTAAAATTTGACTATTTCGTTGAAAATTTATTCTATTTGGTGAAAAACGTATTTCTCTAACTGAAAATTAAACTATTATATTTTTTGTTGAAAATTTATGTTTTCTAGTTAAAAATTCATCTATTTTGTTAAAAATTTGTCTTATACTGGTAGAAAATTGACCTTTTTAGTTGAAAATTCATGTATTTTGTTAAAAATTTCTCTTTTTTAGTAGAAAATTAATATTTTGGTTGAAATTTTATTTCTTTGGTTGAAAATTAGTTTTTTTTATAGATGTTAAATTTTTTTGGTGAAAGTTCATCTGTTTGGTTGAAAATTAAACTATTTCGTTCAAAATTTATTCTAATTGGTTAAAAACGTATTTTTGTGCCTTAAAAATGAACTATACTATTTTTTGTTGAAAATTTATATTTTTTAGTTGAAAATTCATCTATTTTTTGAAAATTTATCTTTGTTTGATAGAAAATTCATCTTCTGGGTAAAATATCAACTATTTGATCCCAAACCTAATTCTTTGATTGTAGATGCATAAATTTAGTTAAAAGTTCATTTCTTTGGTTAAAAATTTAACAAATTCTATAGAAAATTTATTTTTTGTTGTAAATTCAAAAATATTTGTTTTGTTTGTTTTTTGGTTGATTGAGCAATTTTTCTTGGTTAAAAATTTAACTCTTTTGTTGAAAATTCGTATTTTTTGGTTTAATTTAACAGTTTTTTTATTTAAAATTTGACTAAAAATGCAATGAAATTTTACATCAATAAATCTCAATCAACTGTTAAATATTTAACTATTTTTCTGAAAATAAATTTTTTTTCTAAATTCGACTTTTTTGAGGTTCAAAACCAATTTTTCAACTGAAAGTGTAATTATTCCTACTTTGGTTGAAAATTTATCTTTCTCAGTTGAGAATTCAACAATCTTCTTGGAGAAAAATTATCAGTTTGGTTAAAAATTCAACTTTTTGGCTGCAAATTCATTTTTTTTTAGTTAAGTATTCTCTCAGAAATTTTTGTTTGGCATTAATTACTTTTTAAAACTGAAAACGTACTGAAAATTAATCTTCTTTTTTGAACATTAATTTTTCTAACAACAAATTGAATTATTTCATTTTTTGTTGAAACTGTAACTTTCTTTAGTTAAAAATTCATGTACTTTTTTGAATATTCTTCTTCCTTATGAGAAAATTAATATTCTTGATTTAAAATACGTTTGTTTTTTTCCCCAAAATTCCACTGTTTGGTTCAAAATTCAATTTTTAAGTTGAGGATTCATAATTTAAGTCGAAAATTCATTTCTTTGCTGGAAAATATACTACTTTCTTAAAGATTCAGATTTTAGTAGGAAACTTATCTTCTTGTTGAAAATGTATTTCTTTTATTGAGAATTTAATTATTTTATTGTAAATTCATTTATTTTGTTAAGACTTTGCCTTTTTGGTAGGAAATGGCGGATTTGGAAATCACGATAACTGGGACATCGGTGCTTTTTGACTTTTAATGTTTTATAAATAAAAAGTAATATTAAATATAATGTAAAAACAATTTTTATAATATTCTAGGATGTTTAATGCTTCAACCGGTACCAATCATTTTTTAGATAATCCTTAAAAAACAATTTTCGAAATAGTTGAAATCAATGAAATCTCTTATGGTCACGATTACTGGGAGGTTTACCTTAGAACGGATCCAAGATTTATGAAAAATTGGTTTGATTCATTTATTTTTTGAAAATCTCAATTTGGAACTACATGTTTTTGGGGTCGCTGAATCCGAATCCGACGTTTAAAAACCCCAGAACGTCAGAGTTCTGATATAACCTCATAAAAAATATTTTTACGGGTCTGGAGGTCAGACCATGTTGACTGTCTGTTTTTGTGGTCGCTGAATCCGCTTCCGAAGTTCAAAAACCCCAGCACGTCAGGGTTCTGAAATAACCTCAAAGAACCTCATAAAAAATGTTTACGAGTCCGGGGGTCATACCATGTTTATTATATGTTTTTGGGGTCGCTGAATCCGAATCCTGAGGATCCGACTTTCTGCATCGTAAAACGCTTGCGTGCGCCTGTCATGACGGCATCAAGGCCGTAATCCAGGGACTTAGTCGGATGAATAGATTTCACGAGTTTCTTTGAAAATCAAAACCCTGACGTGCTGGAGTTTTTCAGACTACGGATTCGGATTCAGCGACCCCAAAAACATATAGTAAACATGGTCTGACCTCCAGACACGAAAAAATATTTTTTATGAAGTTTTTTTAGGTTATGACAGAACCATGATGTGCTGGGGTTCTTTGAACCTTGGATTCGGATTCAGCGACCGCAAGAACATATAGTAAACATGGTCTTACCTCCAGACCCGAAAAAAGATTTTTTATGAGGTTTTTTGAGGTTATGACAGAACCCTGACGTGCTGGGGTTCTTTGGACCTTGGATTCGGATTCAGCGACCCCAAAAACACATAGTAAACATGGTCTGACCTCCAGACCCGAAAAAAGATTATTTATGAGGTTTTTCGAGGTTATGACGATCAAGTAATTTCTTGACATATTAAAAGATTAAGGGGTCCTTCTACTATCTCGGCAAAAAAAAGGTGATTTTCAAGAATTATTTTCTCAACGATATCTCCAGTCAGCATCATCTGAAACAAATAAATCAAAAATTTTCTTTATTAGTATGACCATAACCCTAGAGTGACGAAGCGGATTTTGTTTATTTTGCACAATAACAAAATGGCGGCAGTTTAAACAAAAAATTTCCAGAAATCGTGTTTTTTTGCTCTTTGTTTTGTTAATTTACCTATGATAAAATTAAAAATTTTAAAAACCGTTTCGTCACTCAGTAGATATTTATATTTAGTATGAACGTAGAAAATTTGAAAGTAATCGTTTCAAAACTTTTTGAGAAATCGTGCGCGCAATGCGCAAAAACGTTGTTTCGAGAAAAACACGTTTAAAGTTTTCGGAACATAAAAATTGTAGGAAAAAGTTACTTACACTTAATCAGCGATCCCTGCTCCATATAATATTCCTTCTGCTTGTTTGAATGAATCCTCCTGATTTGATGATCTCTTTCACTTTATATCTAACATTTTCACTAAACGAAACTGCACAAAATGAAACAACGCTACGATGTTTACAAGCACTCAGCTCTCTACGCGCTTTTGCTCCCAGCTCTCAAAAGTATAGAAAGACTCCGAATTTCTGTGTGAAATTTTGATAAGATATTTCTGAATATATAACCTGTCGGAAAATGTAAAAAAAAATCGATTTTTCAAAAGTGAGATAGTAGAATGACCCCTTAAGCAAATAAACGCCTTTCCTAACCTAAATGTTAAGCTATTTTCCAAGTTTCGTGATTCATCGCCACCGGCAATACAAATGAATTTTTTTACCCATGTACACTATTTGTATAAAAAAAAAACTAATTTGGTTTCCACAACAAGCACTGTTCAAACTTACTAAAAAATATTTTAGGATTGTATTTTTATGCGGAAAATACTTCTGGTGTTTACACCTCAAAACTCACGATTACTGGGACCGTCCCGATTACTGGGACATCTACCTTACTTGAGAACCCATTTTTTGATACGATTTACTAGACAATAGTGCAGTTCCACGGACCAAGCTTCGGCGGCGTGGCGTCGCTTATACGTGAGTGGCGCGGCGTATCCAGTGGCTTAGAAGTGGAGGGGATACATAGGTTGGAAAGAGAAGGCGGATACCACTCTTGGACTCCTCGCTTACTCCTGCGTATCCCCTCCACCTTTGAGCCACTGGATACGCCGCGCTACTCACGTATAAGCGACGCCACGCCGCCGAAGCTTGGTCGGTGGAACTGCACTCAATATTGAAATAAGTGTACGGAAAAAAGGTTAAATATTTGTTTGACGCTCACAATTTAGGAAGATTTTCCATTTCTTCCTTTAATATAATAATCACATTTCTTTGTAAACTAAAAATTATGATTTGATACATGATTTTATTAGTTAATACAATAATTTATTTACTACTCATATTTTTGTTGCAGAGTCAATGTTTAACGGCTGGGGGTCGAAAAACAAATACGAACAATTACCAAAGACCACGGAACAAAAGCCAAGGACCACGACCGATACGCACACTAAACTTTCTGCTCATAGTTACTTCGTCGAAAGTGGTGATACTGAACAAATTATGCCTCTATCTACGGGTCAGGCGCGTGTAGGAGTCCTGGTAGAAAACGGTATCGAGTACGCCATTGGATATATCGGAATAGTAGGCACCAGCGATTCAAAGCCTATGCGTCCATTCGCTCAGGGCGGACTACCAACTGCAGATGGGTGGGGAAGAGTTAAAATACGCATCGATGATGGTTTTGCCTACAAGTATGAAATGATAAACGATTTGGCTACAAATAATCTTTTCTACAAGAAATACATCAAACGTGACATTTATACTTTCGAAATAGTGAGGCAACCTCCCCCTGAGCCCTTTGGAACGCACTTGCATCCGACTGTCGCAGGTCAAGCTTCGCCAAGTCAACTCACGCTTGAACAAGCTCTGGTGCAGGCGCGACAACAGAAGAGGGCCCTGCACTAGAACACCGATCGTTGATGTACCATCATGGTCCAACGCTGAGACCTACACCAGAGTCTCGAAAGATGATCAATCTCGGGGGTTGCCTGAAAATAGCCTTTTTCATATAGCGCGTGCAGCGAAACGTAAACAGTCAGGACCGCCTAAACCGTTTTCATAATATTGCGCAATCTACTTGACTGAGTAGTAGTGCATGCGTCCCTTCAGAGGCGGATTTGCAGCCGTCTCTCGCCCTGGCCCCTGAGAAACCGCGGAGACCAGCATTTCTAGGAATTCATATAACGCGTGCGATCGCGCGTTCAAATAGTGAGACTCTGGTGTATCGTCAATCGGGCTGAATGCGTTTTACAGGATCAGAATAATGTAAACGATTATGTTCAGTATTTTTCTGTTTGAAGTGATTTCTCTTTCCCTGTACTTTTTGCGATTCAATAAGGATAAGTATTAGCTGGAAAGAACTATCTTGTTTTTGAATAGATTAAAAAATAAAAAAAGGATTTAAGTCGCAGGTACTTGCTTCTGCAAGATTTTTTTTTCATGGTTTGATAGAGTTAAGTACGGGTGGAATTTTTTCTAAAATTCGCTGTGAATGTTAGAGTTTTAACGTGAGTACAGGTGCTTGGGGGTTAGGTTTCTTGATTATTTGTTTAATTGAAATTTTCTCTTAGAAAGCAGTGTAATTTATATTTATCTAGGAGAAAATATTATGTTTGATCATTTCTAATTGAAAATTGCTGCCAAAACTGTTTTTAATTTGTGTAAAGTACAAATATCTGACTTTTCTGATGAATGATCAACATGCGGTATATGAAATTTAATAACATAGTCTCCTATTGGCGATTTCCTATAACTAGATTTTAGATTTAATTCACAAATATATATTAAATTTATATTAAAATTTCAAACATTTTTAACAGTGAATACATACACTAATACAAAATACAAAATAATTAATAATATAGATTAAAATATAGAATTAAGTTTATATGGTTCAAAATATATTGTGCTCATAGATTATGTAGAAAAATAAAAAATAAACTGCAGAAAGAAGTTTGTACAAAATTTTTCTTTAGTTTTCTAAATCCACGTGACACCTCTTAATACTTGCGTAAATAGGCTAAAAAGAAGTAGGAAGAAATATTGAATACCTATATAAGAAAAAAAATTGCCATGAAGGAAGGCGAATAACAAAAGTGGCTTCCGGGAATTATTTATATCTGCAATATAAATTTTTTCAACAGTAAAAGTAAAATATCATTGTCATTTTATGGGAAAGCTCAACCAAACTTTGTTATGAAGCTTTTTATGTTTACATCATATCTTACTATTTTGCATATATTAGTTAATAATTCGCATTTGTATTCGTTCAAAAGAAATATAACTTTTTTTCGAAAGATGGCAAAAATATAAAATCAGTCAATCACTTTCGAAGAAAATTTGCATAAATATATTAAATAAGGTGCACATACATTTTTAAGGAGAAAGTAATCTGTAAACATATAAGAAAGTCAGATTTGCATTTAGATATGGAAAAATTAAAATTTTTCAAAATATGTGACACGCTCTGAAGAAAGGGACTAGAGTCTAAATATCAAGTTTTCGAGAAAAAAATTGTAGAGTTTCCGGCCACCGGAAACAGACTTCTCACTATTAATGAAATTTTAATAATTGATTGTTTCACTCTGAAGAATATTTAAGAAAAAAAAATATATGGTACATACGTGATTTCAAATTGTATTTGCAGCTCATTGTCTTGCATTTATTTTTAATTTGCCAATAATCCTTAATAATAAATTCTAAACTTTTCACTTATTATCAATAATTATTGCAAGCTAACAAACATAATTGTTCTAACAATTTATTATTGTTTGTAACTATCTTCTCTTAGATAAGTGTTAGAAAAGGTCGTACTTTTCAAAAATTTTCAACTTTGCTTTCGGTTATTAGCTATGAACAAATAATAAATGAAGAATAGAGAGAATTATTTTTTGAAAAATTTTTCTCTGTTTTGCAAATATATATTTTTTTAAATAAAATATATATTTAAAATATTCTTCAAATGCTTTCACGATGATTCATTATGATAAATTAAAATTTTAAATCTTAAAGCCGGAAAAGCTTTAAAATTTAAAATTTCTTTAAGTAGTTTCTGAGAGCCTTTTTGTTTAAATAATGTTAAAATTATTATTTATTCCGAGCTAAAAGTGGACAAAAATTTGGAAATTTTAGAAATAAACGCAATTTTCTAATATTATTCAAAGAGAACATTCTTAAAAATAATACGAAATTGTTTGAAAAATTATGCTTCTCAACATGAAGCCATTATTACATCACCCTTATTGAAAAGCGGCCCAAAGTGGAAAATTAAAAAAAAAACTGCAACTTGCTAGAATTATCCTGAAAGAATATTATTAGAAATAATAATAAATAGTTTAAACAATTGTTGAAAACAAGTTGAAAATTTTGGAAAAAACGCGACTTTCTAAGTCTATTATCAGAGAAAATTGCAAAAGACAACAGTAATAAATCAGAAAAATCATAATTAGCAACAAAATTTGCTAACCCCAAATTTTCACTAATAGGGGTTTTTTGGTACCTTATAAAATAGACTTATGGGGGTGACATTTGAAAAGTAATTTTTTAATTGTTTTTTATATAGCTAATTGTAAAGAGAATTTTCGATCTTCGTCTCGATTCACATAATATTGACGATTCTGATTAATATTTACAAAAACAACTTTTTTCTTGTGGGAAATACGTGTTAATCTTCATGGGGCTTGCGGACCTTGCTTCTATTATTTGGTGGTTGAATCCCCGATCGGGCAAAATGTGGCCCGATAGGGTAATTTCTCTATTATTTATATTTTGACTAAATTATTAGATTTTTATGAACATAAACGAGAACTGGATATGCGATTCTACTCAGGTTGATGCTGGTTCTGCGCTTGGTCTGAGTTTTCTGCCTCCGTCCAAATCCTCAACATTACTCAAAACAGTGCTTATCTCGCAAATAACTTCCTCCCCTGAATCACTCATTGAATGAAAATTACACAACACCATTGATTTGCTTACCAATAATGAAAAAATTTATTTATTTTTTTAAATTACTTAAAATGTTCCAAATTATTTTTTGATCATTTTGGATGTCTTTTGAAAACTTTTTTAATATTGTTTTAAAATTAATTTTTCAAAATAAAAATTCAATATTAAAATATCCAACTACTATCATATTTTAATGATACATGATGGGAAAAAAAATAAAAAATACTGCAGACAGAATTTTTCTTTAGTTTTCGACATCCACGTGACAACTCTTGATACTTGTGAAAAAAAGGTTTAAGCAGTTATTTTTTATTTTTAAATAAAACATTTTGTTTAAATATCAATTATTATATTTTTGTTTACAATTCATCTAATATATATAATATATATAGACAACTAAAAAAATGTGAAAAGACTTTTGCATCAATACAGTAAACAAGGTCCACATATGCCTCCCTTCAATTAATATTTTCTGAATACTTTGTATATGTTGTTGGCTTTGTATATGTGAGAAGTTGTAGGCTCCGAAAGCTACGATCATGGTTCTTTGAAACAACCGATCCCGACGCAACTGGAAGGTGTACGTCATCCGCTTCTGCTCCTTCTGTCCTAGAAGGTAAGCAAGAGCGGGAAATTTACACGAGATAACATCGGGCAACACTGTTCCTTGGAGTCAGGTCTCTAGCCGCAGATGACCTTACGCGGCAGACGGGACAGTTGGAGATGAAGGTTTCACCTCTGGATACTATTTTAGAGCTACCAATCTTTGTAGAATGTTATGAGGAACAGTGTTGAGGGACCAGATGAAGTGATCCCAGAAGAACAGCCTTTTGCATCCGGTTCGCGATGGAATGAGCCTGACGCTGGCAAGCTGGATTCTTGTTGAGTTGGCTAAAAACTGAAGCTTTCATACCTCCAAGACAGCCGATTATGAGAACTACAAGATGGACTTTGAAGCCTTGGTAGAGCCTGCTCAGCTCGAAAAGAAGTGCTTGATATTTCGCCCGTTTTTCTTCCTCCTTTGTCGTGATATTACCATCGGCTGGTGCCGAGAATTCAATCACGTAAATGATCTTGTTCTTCAGATCTTAGTGGATAATATCAGACTTCGTAGCACTGATACGTTGAGTGGTGGAGAATGAGAAATTCCAGTAGATCTTACACTGATCATTCTCCACAACGGACTCGAGTTCCCCCTGGGCGTATGGCAAGACGGGACATAGATCAACACCATAGAAGTGCCTAAGATGGTAATATAACACTTTTAGAGCCGCATTGTGTCTCTCTCTGTACCCGTAGCGTGCATATTTTGAGCATCCACTGAGAGCATGTCCAAGTGTGTCTGGCTCTTGCTTGCACGCTCGGCAGTTGGTATCGCCTACAGGTACATTCATTATGCGCTCGCGGTAAATTAAGGTGTCTATAACGCCGTCTTGGCAGGCAAAAAGAAATCCCTCAGTCTCCGATTTTAATCCAGCAGACTTAAGAAACATGTTCGACAAGCCCATCGAGAGCTCTTCTCTACGTATAATGCCGTCGAATTTACCATGAAGGGGCTTGTCAGCATGTTCTCTTAGTAGAAGCGTATGTTCTGCTTCCTGTACACGACTTTTGAGCACCAAATGTGTTAGTGATGCTAGGCCATGTGTAGTGTTGCTGGAATCAAATGGGAGGCCAAGCTCCTCTGCGGCCCTATCTGCGGCACGATATAGAAACGCCGCAGCATTAACGACTTCATGTTGATGTACGAGTCGCATAAGAAAATCTGTGCTATTTAGAACTGAGCAGGCTGTAGCCAGAACCGTTCAGCGATGAAGACACTCTAAGCTCAGCAAGCCTCTACCCCCTTTAACTCGAGGGAGGTATATTCGAGGTACGGAAGATCTAGGATGATGACTTCGATGGATTGTCATCATCTTGCGTGTGCTTCGCTCAAGTTGCTTCAACTCATCGACGTTCCATTTTACTGCACCAAACGTGTAGAGCAGTATAGGAACGGCCAGCATATTGGTCGCCTGGATCTTATTCTTTCCAGATAATTCGGAAGCATAACTTTTTCTGAGAATTTGGCGATACCTTTCTCCAAGAACCGTTTTTAACACACGCACATCCTGTGTTTCCGCTTGCGGTATTCCAAGATATGTATATTTTTCTCCAATACCAAGATGTTGAATGGTATTTCTGCCTATGAGTTGAACATCCTGATCGTGACGCGATGATGTAGTTTCTAGTCTTTCTTGGAGTAGGTGGACGTAGGCACACTTGTCCAGTCCGAAGCTCATGCCAATCGCCTTAGAGTACCTATTTACCGCCTCCACAAGGATGTCAAGGTCCTCTTTTGAGGAAGCAAAGAGTTTAAGGTCGTCCATGTATAAAAGGTGGTTGATCTTATATTCTCTTTTGTTCGGCGGGCCACATAGGTATCCAGAGCTTTTGCCTCGGAGCACAATAGATAGAGGCAAGAGAGAGATGCAGAAAAGTATCGGACTTAGAGAGTCTCCTTGGAAGACCCCCCTCTTACATGTGATATAGCTTGTAGTCACTTGTCTTTTGTCAGATGTTATGACAAATCTTGTCCGCCACAAGAGCATAAGCTCTTTTATGCATCTCACTATTTTTGGATGCACCTCCATGCACTCAATGAGCTTAATAAGTAGCTCATGGTTGGTGTTATCGAATGCCTTACGGTAGTCAATCCAAGCCATGGACAGATTGCGTCGATACCTGATCGAGTCCTGGGTAATACACCTGTCTTTTAACAGGTTCTCTCTGCAACCTGCCAGACCTCTCTTGCATCCACGTTGTTCAACGATTGCACTCCATACCGGCTCGATATATGTTAATATCCTCTCTTTGAGGATGCCAGTGAATAGCTTGTAGCTGGTGTTTAAACAAGATATGGGCCTGTAGTCCGTTGGACTTGACAAATCTCCGGTCTTATGGATCAATACCGTGCGTCCTTCCACTACCCACTGCGAGACGGGTTGTTCTCCATTTAAGAAAGTTGTAAATATACGAGCTAGATGTTGGTGCGTAGAAGTAAACTTCTTCCACCAAAAGTTGTTGATTTTATCTGGCCCTGGCGCTGAAAAGTTCTTAGTTCTAGCGATAACTTTCTTCACTTCTCCAGCATTAATTAGTGGACACTCTTCCTCTGGACCTTGTAACCTTTGTCTTTGGCAAAAGTTACGAAAGAGTGATATATCTGAAGCGTCTTCATTTAGCTGATAAGTATCTCCATATACTTGTTCCCAGAAGACTTGAATCTCTTCTCGAAAAGGCGGATTTTTAACGGCACGTGACGTTTTATTGAACAGACGGGAAGGATGAGTAGAAAAGGTGGAATTTTCCTGAATCCACTTTACTCACCGTTCAAGGCGCTGGTTCGCTGTTGAAAGAGATCTTATTTTTTGCGTCCAGTGCTGCTTGATGGTCAACAGTTTACACTTGTTCAGCGTGTCATTTGCTTTCCTTAAGTTTCGAGCAAGTGCTCTAACTTTTGGAGTGAATTTTTTATTTAATGTTATGTAGCTAATCACGCACTGAATATTTGATGCATGCCGTCTCGTCGTTTCAATTTTGAATTGAAGCTGTGCAATTCGCTCGCGAGTCTTACTCAGACGTACTGAAGTATCGTTACTTCTACTGTCGCTAAGCAGGGAGACCGCCTTCTCGTAAACAACACAGTTCAGATTCCAGAGATAAACATCTTCGGGGAGCAAATCGGGGAGAGCAGTATTAGCTTCAGCTAATTTGTCCATCCTGAGAAAGACTTTTTGGTGGATAGATCTCCTACTTCTCATGTTAGCATTATCGGCTATCTGCAAAGGTGGTCTTGCTGGAACGGGTGGAATTTTCGCTGGAGGATTCTGCTCTTCTTCTTGTTGATAAAGAGCTTCATGTCCGTTTTTTCGCAAAAAGGATACCTGATCTCTCAAATACTGAGGCGTTTGATTAGCATATTCCGGGTGCATATTGACCCAACGGTCATGTAACCTCTGCATGAATCCTCTTCGCGCCGGTGAGCGTCTTTGCCAACAGGTAAAGATGTCTCTCCTGAGTTGGTCCGACCACTTAAATCGATGTTCTCGCGTTTGTCCGGGGCCATTGCCTGGTCGTCGCCTCGGTTCGGTCATATTGCCACTCCCAACTAAACCATGGCCTCCATCCGAGAGAGGCCTATTGTGGGTGGCACTGCGCGATACTGATGTCGTAACCGCATAATTCATTGCATTGGAGAGTTAGCCCAAAGCAACGTGGCTGACTGCAAGAGCCGGAGCTCTCGGGCGATGAGGTCGCCACAGCCCTACGCCTTATTATTTTTTTTATTTATTTTATTTATTTTTTTTTATTCATTTATTTTAATTTTTTTTTTAATTTTTCTCGGGTGAACCCGGTTTTTCGTCATAGCCACGGACTAAGTCAAGTGACTGATGAGATGAGGATGTTATAAGTTATTTTAATACGATTTTTGAAATCATTTGCGATGATGTTGTAGGTAGAAAATTAGGAGCATGGTGTAGTTTGCAGTTTGTCTTTACAGCTGTTATCCTTACACAGCGGCCGTGAGAGTTGGAGGTGACTAAAGTCGCCTCTGGATGCTTTCTTAGAGCTACCATGTATCACGCCAAAAATTTTTCATTCTTTTTTCATTTATTTCATAATTTTTTTTTCACGCCCCCAAATTTTAATTATATATTTTTTTCAAAGTTTTTCTCGGGTGAACCCGGTTTTTCGTCATAGCCACAGACTAAGTCAAGTGACTGATGAGATGAGGATGTTAAAAGTTATTTTAATACGATGTTTGAAATCATTTGCGATGATATTGTAGGTACAAAATTAGGAGCATGGTGTAGTTTGCAGTTTGTCTTTACCGCTGTTATAAAACCGCCTTCTGAACTGCCTCCAGTACCCTACTGACTCCTAAATGTTCAAGATGTTCACTGCAGCTTGCGTGCACATTGCCTGTATCCGAAATCACAATAGGATGAATAGATGCATGTTTTACATTCGTCCATATTGCCTTTACTTCATGCCTTAGCTCGCTATACTTATGGATCTTGGTTGTATAGGTTGCCTGCAAATTTCGGTTAAGTGGACAAGCAATGTCGATGATGTAGACTCTTCCACCTTTTTTTTCTCGCATCACGATGTCAGGTCGATTGGCTCGGATGTAATGATCCATCTGGATGGTCACATCCCAATATAAGATGTATTCTTCATTTTCTAAAACGGGCATTGGAATGTAGCTATAGAAAGGCTTCCATTCTGTTAAGAGTCCTAGATTTAGGGCAAGTTGTTGATGTATAATGCCCGCCACATCATTATGTCTGTGCGTATATTCTCTTTGAGCCATTACGCGACAACCATCAATAATGTGCTCGATGGATTCGTTGGTATCTCCACATAATCGGCACCGGTCAACCACGTCTTGATGTAACACGTGTTTGCGATAATTCCTGGTGCTGACAACCCTATCCTGAATCGCAATGACGAATCCTTCCGTTTCTGGATACAGGACTCCCTTTCTCAGCCAAATATTGGATGCTTCACTATCCACTTCATATTGATCTAACGTTTTGGGGTGTTCGCCGTGGATGGCTTTCTGCCTCCATTGCGTTTCTAATTCCTCTATGGTTTCTGCCCTGATATTCAAGGCCTCCTCTGAGGACAAATTCAAGGGCGTGTAGTCAAGATCAGCTTTACAGATCGTATTGTAAAGTGTAACATCTCGCTTGCTGTTAAAATAGTCCCGCAACTGTATGACTTGTGACTCACACAGTTTCCTGACATCTACAATGCCCCTACCCCCTCTATGTCGTGGTAGAACTACCCTTTCAATCGCCGAATTACTGTGGTGCATTCAGTGTTTCGTCATTTTCACGAAGATGATTCTGTTTAATCGTTCGAGGTCGGTGTTCGACCATTTGATGAGCCCAAAGGAGTACTTGAGGACAGGGATGGCATAGGTGTTGATTGCCCTGATCTTGTTTGTCGAGTTAAGAGAACTCTTCAGAACCAATCTGAGTCTTGTAGTAAAGGCAGACGTTAGGCTTTTCTTAACTATCGTATGCTGAATACCCTTGGATTCGAGAATACCCAGGTATTTATATGACACGCCCTCAGCCATTGCCTCGATGTCATTCACGAAATCGTTCTCTTGTTCTGCAGTCCCTAATTTTCCTCTGATTAAATGCACTGTTCTGCATTTATCTAGTCCAAACTCCATATGGATATCGTTGGAAAACTGCTTTGTGACATCGATCACTTGCTGGAGTCTCTTGTCCGAACAAGATTTAGATTATTAGAAGATTTATTATTTATTTTTATTATTTTTATTTATTATTTTTTTTATTATTTTAATATTATTTATTTCATTATTATTTATTATTTTATTTTTATTATTTTATTTATTATTATTATTATTATTACAGAATCAGGTTTGCATTTAGATATAGAAAAATTCCAATTTTTCAAAATATGTGACTGGCTCCTAAGAAACGGCCTAGAGCATGAAAAGCAAGTATTCTAGAGAAACAATTGCAGTAATTTCCGGCCTCCGAAAACCAACTCTTCACTATTATTGATAAGCAGAAATATTTTTGTCTTGTATGCATGTCGTTGAAGGGCGAATTCTTTTGAAATTAAACAGGCAATGCATGCTCAAGTCACGGAATCGGTTGGGACAAAACATGTTGTTCTTCAAAAGCTGCTTCATTATTCTGTTCCTCGAAGTAGATCAAGGTATTACTTCCAGAGATTCTTATAAATAATTCTCTAACTTTCAAGAAGATTTGAAAAGAAAAACAATAATTTTTTTAGCTATTAAATAAGTGATTTTGTATTGCATTTATAATTCATCAGTTTGCATTTTTTCTCAGTTTCCCAACTTTTTTAAATGATAAGTGGCATACTATGTGAATAAATGTTTAGCTTCTTTTTGATCCAAACATGACATGTTATGGTTTTCAAAAATATTAGCTCGTCATCCTTCCACTGCGCAATATGTAATTTTCCCTCTCTAAATGAGATATAATAGAGTGATTATATGGAAGTGTTTTTCAGGAACAGTCTGGGAAGTATATAGTGGAAAAATACGAATTATTTAGCTAGGACAAATAGGATATTGAGTGACCTTATACGCCATGAGTATGCAACGACCTACTTTGTATCTCAAAAAATCTGTGCTGTCGCTTATCTGCAGTTAGCGCTTCGTTCGTTACTCTATCCGCAAGTTCATTTTGAAGAATTCAGTGAAATCGAATAATTTATAGTAGAAAGTATTTAAAACAATTCGAATATACTTGAAAATTTAATAAAAAAGAAAATATTGATCGCGCATTTCCCTGAAACAGTAGCGAGTAGAGTGACAACCGCAGTCTTTATTTGAAGAAAATGAGGGCTGTGATTGGTCTTCTTTGTTCCATCATAGTGGTATTCCTGAATCCTGTTGGTGAGTATAATGATATTTATAATTTTAAATGAAATTTTAATTGCTCTATACTTATTTTTTGTTCCAAATCGCTCAAATTAAAATATTCTTTTCTCTTCTACCTGTGCCCCTTAAATCTATACATTTGTTAAATATCAACAATTAGTTCAACTCTGCCAATTCATTTAGGGAAGAGCGAGCCACTAATTCTATTAGTCAAAATATTCACGAATTTTTTTGTGAAAAACAAGTGATTTTTCATGAAGTTATTGAAAATTTCGTTCTGGTTATCACAAAAGAACGGACTCACAAATATTGTTTCTCGTAAGGCCAGGGAAACAGGAAAGAACGGCTTAGTTCTCTAGATGTTTTCGCCATGCCAAGATACTTCAAATCCACCAGAAAATGCATTTTTTTAAACAAAAAAAATGATATTTAGAGGTTCCGCAAATCCCATGAAGTTTAGCACCTATTTCTCGTGAAAAAAGACGTTTTCGTAAATTTTATTCAGAGTAATTTGAAATCTTCGATATTCTGTGAATCGAGTTCAAGCTCAACATTTTTTTTCACAAGCAGCTCTAGCATACGAATGAATAATACCTTTTTCAATATCTTCCTCATAAGTCTATTTTATAGGGTCACAAGAAAACCCTATAAGTGAAAAATTGTGTTTTTCGAGTTTTTGGCGCTAATTATGATTTTTTCTAAGTTTTTCGAATACAAATTGTTTGTAGTGTATGCAGTGCTACTTGAAACTGATAATTAGATGTTTGCATACCTTGGTTCAAACAATTTGCTATTATTTTGGCAAATTTCTGTTGAAATAGAGTTAGAAAGTTGCGGGTTTTTTCTGAAATATTCAACTTTTGGTCCACTTTTCACTTAGAGCAAGGTGGAAATTAATGCAATTTAACAAAGATAATTGCTTGAGCAAATTAATATTGTTTATAACTATCTTCTCCCATAGTAATGATACAAAGTTGCGGGTTTTACTAAATTTTTTTAAACTTTTTTCCCACTTTTCACTAAGTGAAGTAATAATTCATGATAGTAAACAAACATAATTGATAGAAAAATTTATTATTATTTTTGATAATACTCTTTCGGAAAGTTGCTGAAAAGTTGCGGTTTTTCTGAAACTTTTACTTTTTGCTCACCTTCCAATTAAAATGAGATAATACGTGATTAAAATTAACAAGCAAAATTGTTTAAACAACTGATTATTGGTTATAACTGTATTCTTCTAGATGATTAGAAATTATATAAATTTTTGAACAATCTTTTTTTTCTTTGCGAATATATTTTTCTGAAATGTAACAGATGTTTGAAATATGCTTTCAAATTTCTATATGGATAATATCAAATATAAATTCTTCTTGAATTAGTTCCTGAGAGTGTTTTTGTTCGAATTGATATTGATATTATTATTTACTAGTTACTCCTAACTAAAAAGTCAAAGAAAAGCTTCGAATTAAAAAAAAACCAGCAATTCACTAACATTATTCAAGAAGAATATTATTAAAAATAATAAGAAATGGTTCAAAAATTAGGGTTCTAACGTGAGAATATTACCATCTCATTCTAATTAAAAAGTGGCACGAAAGTAGCACTATTCTGAATTCTGTGAAATCCTTGAATTCCGTGAATTTCGTAAATTCCATAAATTTCTTGAATTCTTTTAATTCCGTGAATTCAATGAATTTGTTGCATTCCATGAATTTCGTAAATTCCTTGAATTCCGTGAATTCCTTGAATTCCGTGAATTCTATTAATTCCTTAAATTCTATGAATTCCGCGAATTCCGTGATTTCCTTAGATTTCATGAATTCCGTCAATTCCGTGAATTCCTTGAATTCCATCAATTCTTTGAAATTCATGAATTCCATTAATTCCGTGAAATCTTTTAATTCCTTGAATACTATGAATTTTATGATTTCCGGAAATTCCGTGAAATCCTTGAATTCCGTGAATTTCGTAAATTCCATAAATTCTTTGAATTCTTTTAATTCCGTGAATTCAATGAATTTGTTGCATTCCATGAATTCCGTGAATTCTGTGAATTCCGTGAAATCCTTGAATTCCGTGAATTTCTTGAACTTCATGAATTCCCTGAATTCCGTGAATTTCGAGTCTTCAATGAATTTCGAGAATTCAATTAATTTCATGAATGTCCTGAGAAATGATTTACTTCTTTTTTTTAATTTTTTGGTTCAACAGGTGTCGAGATATCCAGCCGCCAATATGATACTTACTGGCTACTGGACATGTATTTTAAAATTCCAATACATGTGAGGTACGATGAGAATACCAGCATTTGGAAACTACAACATTTTGTATTGTAGCGTCACCTTACGTTTCGGAAATAATCTTCCAATACATTTTTTGGGAGTTTCCTGCAGAAATTTGTAACAGTGTAGATAAATAATGTTAAAAAGTGATAAAGACGATATTATTATTGTTAACTGATAACTAATGTAATATCAAAAAAAATATTCCAAATTACCAGAGAATATGAATTTTCAGCAAAAAAGTAAATTTTCAACAAATTATTTGAATTTTCAACAAAATATTTAGATTTTCAGATGGAAAAATTTATTTTCAACAAAAAAAACAACGTATTTTCCGCTAAAGTTATAAATCTTGAACCAAAAAAATGAACTTTTCAGAATGTAGCTCGATTTTCAACTGAAGAATTTCATTTTTAACCTAAAAAGATGAATTGTAAACGAAAATATAATCATCGATATTTAAACAAAATGTTTTATTTAAAAATAAAAAATAACTGCATTCAACTAAAAGAAACGAATTTTCAACAAAATACTTAAACTCTCTACTAAAACAGATTAATTTTCAATCGCAATTTTCAGTTCCATTTTTTAATAAAGAAATTTAGTTTTTCAAAAAAAAAAAAAAAAAAAAACGAATCCTCAACAAAATAAATACATTTCTAACTAAATAGTTGAATTGTCTACTAAGTTGTTGAATTTCAGAACCGAAAATACGAATTTTGAACAAAATACTTGAACTCTCTAGTAAAACAAATTAATTTTCAATTGCAAATTTTATTGCAAAATCAGGTATAATATAATAGCTATATATCTGTTAATTCTGTTGAAAAGTAGCACATTAGGAAACTGAATATAAATATTTAATTTACAGTCCATTCATCCATTAAAATTTAGATATTCTAAAAAATTCTTCTGGTACTTAACTTTGTTCAAACAATCAGACGGCAATGTTTTGAAAATGAAAACAGAGTAGGTCAAGTTGACTATTTATCAGTATGGCCTTCTTATTCTTTCAACAAAGTTCAGAACGTAACACCAAGGCGTCGTTTAATTAAACTGTTCTATTTTCACGTTTTCCATGTTTATGACTTTTTAAAATTTATTATATATACAGTCCTAAATAATTTGTTTTCACCAAGAAATTATTTTTCCACTAATGAATCAGGAAATATCTTGGCTACTCAAATCAGTAATTTTCTACTAATCTGTATTGGTTCACTTCTAGCTAATCGTATCTCTACAATTTTTCTAGTTATTAGCTAAAATTGATGAATTTATTGTTCAAATTTATGTTTGTTCTGATCATAAGAAAATGTAAAAAATGATATTATATAAGCTAT
>CAKNYM010051058.1:201065-221544 GCA_932195095.1 Andricus curvator
AGTATTAGGTATTAGTCGCGGAGGCAGAGTTTGGTAATGCGAGGCAAAGCAAGAAAGTAGGGACATGCGAGCGAGGCGAACCGAGAAAGGCAATGCGATAAGAGCGAGCGGCGTTAGAGATAAGGTGTGTAAGGATGTTAGTTTTAAGGGTTAGTTTTAAGAAAATTCTGTAAAAAATGGAAGTTTAAGCAAGTCAATTTTTTAAGGCCTACAGGCTAAAGAATAAACGTTTATATATATATATATATCAAAATTTTATTTTTATCGTTTTATAGTAAGGAAAATGTTACATTTATGGGTATGATGAAACTGAGAAAAATTCAAGATGTATAACGTAATACTTTATTTCATCAAGGCAGAAGCATACACCAGTATTTTAATTTATACCTGATATGAATACAAGTATCTTTATTATTCAATAACAATCAAAATGGTATTTTTACCTTAAATGAAAAAAAAACATTGTTCTATATTTTCATGATATTATTCACATTCAAATAATAATTCATGAAACCAAAACTTACCACAACCGGTTAATTTTTGCTAGTTCTATTACATATTATTATTTGTCAAGATGAATACATCTTACAAAGAAAAACGAAACATCTAGAATGTACAGGGTACTTGAATCAGTTCTTGTTCGAATCATCATGTCAAGTTTTCATTGGTTTCAGGATTTTGGTCTCTATTTTGGTTCAAAATTCAACTATTTTGTAGAAATTTTTTGTTTTGTAAATTAAGTTTTCTAACTGAAAATTGAACTGTTCCATGTTTGTCTAGACGTTTATCTTCTTCTTGGTGAGTAATTCAGCTTTTTGGTTGAAAAGTTATTTTTTTGGTTAAAAGTTTAACTATTAGTTTGATAATTCCTTCAAAAACTCAAATATCTTGTTGAAGATTCATGTATTCTGTTGAAAATAAATCTTTTTTGGTAGAAAATTAATCTCTTTGGTTCGAAGCTCATTTGTTCAGTTGAAAATTAGTTTTTTTTTATTGAAACAAATATAACAAATATAACTATTTCGTTGACAATTTCTTTTTCATTCTTCATATCTAGCTTCTTCTATATTAATGCTAGATAGTTGCTGTTTTTTTCTGAAATTGTTAACGTTTTGTCCACTATTCAACTAAAGTGAGGTCAGAATTGATTGAAGTTAAGCAGAAAAATTGTTTACTCACTTTATTATTATTGTGCACTTTTCACTCACTAAGATAATAAATAATACTAGTTAACAAAGATAATTGTTTTATCAATAGATTATTGTTTGTAACTATCTTCTCTTTGACAGTTGTTAAAAAAGCTCGTACTTTTCTGACATTTTTAACATCTTCTTTGGCTTTTCAGTTATGCACAAAATTAAACGAACAACAAAAATAATTATTTGTTGAACAATTACTTGCTTTTTTGCAAATATATTTTCATTTCAATAAAATAGATATTTGAAATATTCTTCAAATTTTCTATATGGACCATATTCAATATACATTTTTCTTTAAGTAGTTTCTGAGACCCTTTTTGTTTGAATAATGTTAAAATTATATCGATTATATTTGTTGCTAACTAAAAGTGAAAAGTGGACAAAAAGTTGGAAATTTCAGAACAAAACGCAATTTTCTAACATTATTCAAAAAAATATTATTAAAAGTAATACGAAGTTGTTTAAAAAATTATGCTTGTTCACATGAAATCCCTATTCCCTCCCTCTTATTGAAAAGTGGCCCAAAAGTGGAAATTTGTTTAAAAAACCGCAACTTGCTAGCATGACTATGAAAGAATATTATTATAAATCATAGTTAATGGTTCAAACAATTGTTTCTATTAAATTTAATAGACTACTTCCTCGATCTAATTGAAAAGTTGGAAACAATTTGAAAAATTCGGGAAAAAAAAGCGATTTTCCAAGTCTATTCTCAGAGAAAATTGCTAAAGACAACAGTAATAAATTGTTAGGAAAATTAATGTAAACATCTCATAATCAGTATAAAGTAGTATTTTGTGTATAAGAAACAATTTGTAATAAGAAAACCGCAAAAAATCGTAATTAGCACACACAAATGCTAACCACAAAAAACTAATCTCAAAAAACCGGACTTTTGGGTGGAGGTGCTGGCAGCCAGCACCTCCACTACAGAACATTGGCAAAATTAACAAAATCAACAGTGCCAGAATTTTGGGCTTTTAGAAAATACAAAAATTAATTTACAAAAAACAACCCCTGCCTCAAAAAAATTACCCTTCTAATAACTTCTGCACCCATCCTAAACGTTAGCATGCCCAAAGTTCTGGCTATTTTTGGGTTCCCTGAAGAACTCAAGAATTATTTTACAAAATCAACTCTAACCCTTAAAAAACAACCAATGTAAAAGATCTGGGATAAGTACGAGAAAGCATATACCACATGTCTGAGTACGTTTTGAGCTCACTAAAAATAACAAATTAAATTGTCCCAAAACCACCTATTACACTAACATCTAACCCAAATTGAAAATGTAGATATTAAACAAAAACAAAAAAATATGAATCAAAAGTCAATATTCTTGCGAGGTTCACAGAAAGTTGTTTGTGCTGAAAATTTTTAATCAAAAATTTTTTGGCGGTTTCAGCTGAAGGCAGCTGAGCCTTGTTTCGATGAATGTGATGAGGGTAGTTCCTAGGGGTTGTGCAATTTTACTAGGGGGATAGATATATTAACTAGAGTCTTGCAAAGTTGTCTGGAGGGTTCTGTTTAATTTGAGATTGTTGTGGTAGTTTTAGTTGATGGAAGGTGAGACTTGGTTCGTTAAATGTGAAAGGGGTAGTTCTCAAGGGTTGTTGAATATTGCTGTTGAGGTGAGGATATGAAGAAGAGATTTGAGAAAGTGTTTATGGTAATTATTAATAATTGAAATGTTTATGGATTTTTTAGTTGAAGGCAACCGAGCAGGGTTTGGTTGAATGCGTCAGGGGTGTTTTTTTTTCTTTTTTTCTTTGGGGGTTTTTCGATTACTAATGTGGGGTTGTGAGTATAGTTAAGGGTTTTGCGCAGGTGATTTGTATGATTATTTTCATTTGCCGATTTTTTGGCAGTGTTGTGTGAACCTCGCAAAAACATTGACTTTTGATTTATATTTTTTGGGGTTTGTTTAATAACTATATTTTTAATTAGGGGTTGGTGCAAGTGTTATGGGTTGTTTTCGGACAATGTGATTTGTTATTTTTAGTGACCCACAAACTAGCTCAGACCTATGGTATATCTTTTCTCGTACTTATTCCATATCTTGTACTTTGGGTTCTTTTTTAAGGGTTATGTTAGGGTTCATTTTGTAAAATAATTTTTGTGTGTTTTGGGGAGCCCAAAAATAGCCTTAAATTCGGATATGCTTACATTTGGGCTGGGTGAGTAAGTTATTTTAAGGATAATTTTAGGGAAAAAGGGGTTGTTTTTTAAAACTAATTTTTGTAGTTTTGGAGATCCCAAAAAGCCGAAAATTCTGGTGCTGTTGATTTTTTTTAAATTTGTCAATTTTGCGTAGTGGAGGTGCTAGCTGCCAGCACCTCCACTCCAAATTTTTTTTTTAAGGAAAATAAGAGAGCCCAAACATCTGGATTAGTGCCCAAGAAGAGCCCAAAAAAGCCCAAAATTCTTATATGCCTACATTTAGTTTAAGTGCATATTAATTTTTGTGGATAGTTTTTGGGAGATGTTTTGGGAGATTCTGGCGATGTTGATTTTTTTAATTTTGCAAATTTTCTGTAGTGGAGGTGCCAGCACCTCCATTCAAAAGTCAGCTTTTTGAGACAACTAAAAGAGCCCGAGTATCAGCATCGGTGCCTAAGAAAAGACCAAACTTATGGCATAAAGAACATATTCAAATTCCGTTGTTGAGGTGCTAGCGGAACGCACCTCAGTTCTGGGCCTCCAAAATGGGGGCCCGATCTGGCGCGCATATGGCCACTTTAATTTTTACATTCTCATCCAGAGAAGGTATTAGATTTGTGTAAAATTTGATCCCCCCGGTTTTTGTCAAATGTCCACGTTTTGAGAACACCTGAACCCAAAAAACAGGTTTTTACGAATGTGTCTGTGTGTATGTCGGTAGGTAGGTATGTCTGCTGTGAGCACGATAACTTTCGAAAGAATTAACCTACGGGATTGGGCTTTCGTATACTTTTTGAGTCTTCTAAAATGAAGGTCTAGTTCGTTAGCCAGCCATTTCGGATACAAATTCAAAAAGTGAGAAAATTTTGAAAATTTTTAAGAACATTTTTTTTCAAAATTTGGAAATGATATGTGCGGTTTTTCATAGTAATCGAAAATTCAAACAATTTATTCTCATGAAAAAAAGGCAGGAAAAGAAAAATGTTTCTTTTTCCACACCCTACAATGTTATCACAACGACTATGTGAATTTTTTCGAAAAATCGAAATTTCACATTTTTATTGCACAAAAAATAATGAAAAATCCAAAAATTCAATTTTACGGTCAAGCTATGTAAGATACGACAAATGATGACGAAACAAAATGTGTGCACTAAAAAAGGATCTAAAAATTTGTCTTTGGTCAATTTTTGATAGGATGTGTAGTTTTTGTTTTCTTTGTAAAAAATAACATCAACAGTGAAAAACTCAGCCCGATAATTGGGCAAATTCTCATCAAAACTTTTTCTATTTAATTTCTTTTTCATCTCATGTTATATTTCAATAATTATGCTTCAAATAGACGAAATAAAAAAAAAATATATATATATATATAAAAAGAAGAGTTTTTGGTTTCTTGCCTAGAGGTAGGCCGGGTATTGGTAGATCGGAACATATGAACTCCCATCTAATACAACGCTGCTGAAGGCTGGTAACCTTCTCAGCATTAAAAATCAACCAATTGCGACTCTCTCTGTTTCCATTCCTTGTCCTCTCATCGACCTCATAATATTAAGGTAAGAGAACTTCGGGAAACTATGCACGTAAGGAAAATAGATATTGTATGTGTACGTGAGACGAAGAAAAAGGGTTGCGAAAGTAGAAACATATAAAATGGGATGTTGCAAGGCGGTTTTGAAATATGGTCAGGAGTAGATGGTGAATCACATTGTAGTCAAGGGGTCGGTTTGATTATGAATGAAAAAGAAATACAGCATCCCAAATAACAAGGATATATATCGCCCAGATTTCTGTGGGTTAGAATGAAGGTAGGAATCAGAAGATTATGCTACGCCTCAGTTAATAGTGATCGGAGAGATGTCAAAGACGCCTTCTGGGACACTCTAAATGATATAGTAAGTACTCGCGATCATGGTAAATGAATCATTCTGCTAGGAGATATGAATGGATGGATCGGCGTCCAACGTCAGGGCACAGATACAGAAAGGGTGCTAGGTAAGTCTGGGGATTCAAGAAAAAATTGTAGCGGGGAAAAATTAATTAGCTTATGCCTAAAAAAGGGCCTATTTATTACAAACACTTGTTTTAGACAAAAAATTCTCCACATGTACACCTGGCGTAAAGGAAATAGCCACAGTATACTTGACTCCGTTATTGCGGATGAAAGACTAAGAGAACTAGTAAAAGATACAAGAGTCATGAGGGGCTCTGAATGCAATACTGACCATTACCTTCTAGTCTGCAAAATAAACTTAGGGCTGGGATGGAGAAGAAAGAGAACCAAACAAACAAAACAAACGCGAATCAAGATTGAAAATTTACAGAAACCGGAAGTGCGGATAGATTTTCGGAATGAGTTAAACGAACGCATAGATAGGGCAACTTGGGAAGCGCTTATAAGCAATAAAGCATAGAGAGCTCATGGACTATGCTACGGGATATCATTGTTAAAACTGCGACTGAAGTATGTGGTACGGCGGTTCTAGGAAGAAAGTCTGGTGCTGCATGATGGAATGATGAAATCAAGGCAGGCCAACAAGAAAAGAAAGAAGCGCACAAAAGAACGTTGAACATCACAGATCTTAGCGATGAGGAGAGAAATAGGCTCAAAAATGATTACAGACACAAAGATAGGAACGTTAGACGACTATTCAAGGAAAGTAAAGATAAAATAAGAACAGAAGAAGAAAAGAAAATACAAAACGACTTTGACGGAAGCAAGAAACTAATATTTAAATAGATAGAGGGAAGTAAAAGTACAGAATTTGTCAGCATGGGAAACAGCAAGGGTGAAATGATATATGATAGAGACGGGATAGTGATCGCTAGAGAGATTGATCAGCAACCTGGGTCGGAGCAGTGTTGCAGAAGGAACGTATTATTTAAATAAATAACACGAACATTTTTGATCAGTCTAAAAAATCTATACCTCCTTCCCCACATTACTATTTTCCAACCGAGCGAGTCACGCCGACCCCGAAAGGGAAATGACTTAATGATATAATAATAATTAATGTTCATGGTACTTGAAAATTGGAACAATTTATTCTATTTTTACATTCTAATCCAGAGAAGGTATTCGATTTGTGTAAAATTTGCCCCCCCTCCAGGTTTTTGTCAAATGTATATTTTAAATCAAATACAAATTTAGTCATTTTTATCTGAAGTACATAGAACATAACATATGGTCGTTGCGAAGCACGACGACCAATTGCGCTACGTAAGGGCGCTCAAACTTTTGAGTTTCGATTAAACGATTAACAGAAATGAACTTGGAGCGCGAGGCTTACGTGATTTTCAAACGAAATATCGAGCGCGAAGCGCGAGTGTCTTGATGAGAATGTGTTCCTTAAGGTCGATAGGACCTTAAGTAAATCAGTTCCTCTTTTTATGTAAAACTGGCATTATTAAACCAAAAGCAGGTGATAACGATGAAGCTTACTAAGAGTTTATTAGCCCTCGAAGTGCGCAATAGCGAACACCTACAGGAACCGAGCTTAAACCGTTAGGCAAATGTGTCCGAGCGCGCAGCGCGAGGTGGATACAACAGGTGCGCGCCCTAGGTGCGCTCAAACTTGCGAGCGAAGCGCGCGATAAGAATGGTAAGAAATAGTGAAGTTTAAAAGTTTTTTTTTTTAAATAACAATGAATAGTTAATTTAAAAATTCAAATTTTATTTCAGAAATGCAGATTATTGTTATGTTGACCAAATGTGTTATTCTCTAAAAACTTGTTTTGTTGCTGCTCTTTCACAGCTGTGAACTGGCTGCTTACATTTTGGGAGAAATTTTTTAAAAAATATTGTTGACTGTCAATATTTACAATTATTTATTATTTACTTATTTATTCTTATTTATTATTTATTATTTAGTATTTACAATGCATCTCGTTCACGCGATCACGCAGAATAAAGTAAGAGGTCCCGGGGCATAAGAGTAAACTGGGTCAAAATCTGTGGGCCTAGTTACACCGGCGAGCCTACAGTACGTAGGCTTACTATAAGCTAGCTTAAACACGAGAGTGGCTCAGTTTCGCGTCGGCGCAAAAGCGTTTTCAACAGTGGCTCTCTGTCGCACACGTGGAGTCCCTGCGGCTTCTGCGCCGACGCGAATCTGGACAATCTTATTTAAGCTAGTTTATTGCAAGCCGGCCTACTATAAGCTCGCCGGTGTAACCAGGACCTGTGTTTGGTGGTTTTTTTGTAAAGGGATTACTTCTCTTTGCCAGTTCTTTTCAGGATTCAATAAGGATAAGTAATAGCTTGAAAGCACTAACTTTTTTTTTATAGTGACAAAAATGAAAAAAGATTTTACACGAAGGTGGCTGCTTCTTGTAGGATGTTATTTACATGGTGTAATCAAGCTTAGTAGTAGCTTGAAAATGCTATAAAAAAGTGCTATAAAATTCAAGTCTTGAAACTTACGCCATTATGCCCGAGAAACCTTTGAATAGAATAAATAATAAAGTCAATCTCTGACTTCGAGCGCTTTATTTGCGTTTATGAGTACAGGTCGGGAACTAAGCTCCTCAGAGAGGCGGCGCTTCACATATGCTGATTAGACGTAGAGTGATGGTAATTGTCAGCTCGTAACGACCCCTTTTAAAATTGAACTTAGTCTCTAAGTTTTGTTTTTTATCTTTAAAGGTTTGGTTTTTTGCACTATGCTACATGTTTCGTAGTCTGACAATGATTAGGGAGTTGGTTGGGTTTGGTACGTTATAATATGTGATTGGTGGACTACTTTATTTCCATTACTGAATAATTTGATTATTTTCGAAGATTATCCCTTTATGCAATCGAGGATGCCTAATCTACCGGAGGTATACAGAGTTCCTAGGGCTAAAGCGGCGCAACCTAAATATTGTAACCATTCTAAACTAGTTTCTTTCCAAGCACTGAGCCTTCTGCGGGTGGCAATAGTATGCAGGATATTTTCGGTGTCGCCTAGGTTAATTCTGGCTTGCTTAAGTTCTTCGTGTGATATTTTTTTTGGAAGTTGTACTAATTTTTGTTCTAACCTGTCAATGTCTCTTTGTTCAAAATTTATCTCGTATGTTACATTTAGCCATTGCGTCATATGAGTTTCCTATGATTTTTCTAATTCTAGGGTATCGTAACTGTTGTACACTTTGCATCCAAATCCTGTAAGTTTTTGGGGTTCCGAAATTTTTTCTGTTTTAACTGAATCTTCGCAACTTATGTCTAAGTCTAATTGTTTGGAGGGTACTATAATATAACCATTTATTATAGGTATGAAAGTTTCCTTGTGTAACAGGTAAGGTGACTGATTACATTTGCTTTCTGATTATCTTCTAAGTAAACTGGCTTCGCAAGATTCGCTATCTATTAACTTGACATTAGGTTGGTTTCTTCTACATATTTTATATACATCTATCGGTTCACATTTGTCAATGGTCTGTCTGTCGGTTGGCACGTAAGAGTCTCGGTATTTAATGATCATGTCATAGTCGGGAACTATTGATATGTGGACTTTATTTACTTGTTTCGGGATAGGGACTATTCTTTGCAAGGAACCTTCTTCTTTCTCAATTACCGGTATCTCAGTATTTATGTAAATATGCCTGGGATTACTGGTACGGAGAGGGTACTGATGTCTATAATGTGCTGGTAGTTTTCTTCTTCATTGTCAAAATGGAAGCGCGTACCTTGAGTTGTCTCGAATTCTCTAATGGTTTCTTTCAACATCTTTGGTGTTAAAATTTGGGGATTACTATCCCGTGCTTTCCGTCGTTTATGGCGTTGATCGCTCTTTCAATATCCTCGTTTGTTTTATCTAATAGTATTGCTGCTAATACTAATTTTGAATTGACAAAACTATTCTTTGTTGCAGCATTCAGTCCGAAGGTGATGTTTCTTATAAACTGTCTGTCGGTATTCTCTTTGGCAGCTATCCATTTATGGTCCGTTGGCGAAGAGTCTAAGATTAATTTAAGTAATTTTGTGTAATTTGACAGGATGCTAGTTATGTTTTTGTTATCTGTATAAATTGTGTCAAATTCGGTGCTAATTTGTTTTATGTCGAATTCGCTCAATGTTCCGAACAGAGTTTTGGATATATCACCCACAAAAATCGCTAATCCTCTTTTTTGACGTTAATTGCCTAATAACTTGTGTAGGATATTGTTTTTACTAGCTAGTCTATTGTAGCGACTCCTAACCAATTGAACTTCATAATAAGGTGTGCATTTCTTGTTACAGGCTAGTTCTGCCATAGTAATGGTGGTGACGATGGCTTTAATCCGGTTTTCATATTGATGTCATATTGATAGCTATAACCATTTTCCACTTTTCATGACACAAGTGTACTTTAGAGATTTCCTCGGTGTAGGTGTTTTCTTGAATTTTTTCGAGGGTGTAGTTAGCACTGATGATCGGTGCTAGGGCCAGCAGGAAGGTCCAGAAGGGTGTCATTATCGTCTGTGAAATAGGGCATTGTCTGATTGATATGAATTCGGATAATTTTGTCCTTATTTCTTATTCGTAAATTATTATTGTCTAAGTAGTCAATAACTTCAAAAGGGCCTTTCCAAGAGGGGTCTAGTTTGTTAGACTTAGTATTGTTAATGATTTTTACAGTGTCTCCTGGTTTGTATAGGGGGTGTTTGTGAGTGATATTTTCGTCGAGTCTTTTCTTTGTTTTTTCTGTTTCTATTTCTATCCTTTCTCTAGCCCTTCGTAGGCTTTCTTCGTGTTTCTGTTTCCACTTTCTCACTAGTTTCGGATACGTCAAGGTTGGTGAACACGCTACCGATGATATGTTAGCTTCTCTTCCAAACATAAGTTCAAAGTGTGAAAATCCTGTTGTTTGTTTCTTCATTGTGTTGATTGCAAAGTTAATAAATTTCAAATTGTCATCCCATTCATTGTTTCTGTCTGAGATGCTTGTTTTGATTAGGCTCCCTAGGGTGGAATGCATTCTTTCGATGTTTCCGTTGGACTGCGGATGAAAAGCTGTTGTTTTTACATGAGTGATTTGTAATGCTTCTTCAAACTGTTTCTTGTTGCCCTTCTATTATTAAACTATTTGTTTCGTTAGCCATCAAGATTAACACCGTGTAGAGGGTTAATCTATCTTGTAGGCTCAGAATATATTTGTTACCTTTTACTGTTTCGGGGAATGGGCCGTATATATCTAGGGCTATTTTTTCATTGGGTTTCAGAGGAATGTCTGGTATAATTCCCTCAGCTTGGTTCTCGATTCTTGTGGTTTTTTGGAGTTGACAGATGGGGCATGTTTTCACGTACTTTTTAATGTCTTCATCCATAACTATCCATTGTCCTATTTTCTTGGCTTTTTCAATGGTATTCTTTTCCCTAAGATGTTCCGCATGCGCTTCTTTATTGATATTAGTTTTTTCTTCTTTCGTTAATTCTCAGGTATTGTTGAAGCATAGGTGAAATCCTAAGTGGGGATACAAGTTAGATAGGTATTCCATCATTTCCTGTATCAGTTCCTTTTCTATTGGTGTAAATAGTGGGTCATCAAATATAAATCTTATCAATGTTAGTTTTTTGCTGATAGTTTCATCGATGAACCAGCCTAGTTTCCGTAACCAATCCTCTGAATTATATTTTGGCATGTCTTCTTTGTTTATTACTTTCCAGAGTTTTCCGACAACGTTGGGTTTGTTTGTAATTTTCCTTGCGTTGGGTTCAATCGTCATGTCATAAAATCGTTGTAAAGTTCATTTTGTTGAGGTGTTTCGGATCCAGATGAATTATTGAGATCGTCGTTATTCTCTACTAATTCGCACATTCTTCTGACTGGGATTTTAATTTTTTCTTGTAGTATTTCGTCCTTGATGATAGTGGGGCGTTTAACTGGTGTACCCAAAATTTCTGTATCTGATAGCTCATCTTCGGTAGTTAAATCTATTCCGTCTAGCGCTTGTTGTAGAATATCGCTGGTGTGGATTGGGAATAGTCTGGATAAGCAGTCTGCTACTTTGTTTTCCTTTCCTTTAACATAGTCTATTTCGTACTTATATTCCTCTAGCCGTAATCGCCATCATAAGAGTCGCGAGCTAGGGTCTTTCACATTGTGGAACCAAATGAGTGCTTTGTGATCAGTTTGGATTTTGAACTTGTTTCCTAGCAAGTATCGACGTAACCTTTTCATTGCCCATACTATAGCTAAGAGTTCTTTTTCTGAGGTGCTGTAGTTTTCTTCTGCTTTATTAAGGGTTCTGCTAATAAATAAACAAGGATGTCCGGCCTGGGATAGCACTGCGCTTAATCCTTGATTCGATGCGTCGGTTGTTAGAGTGAATCTTTCTTTAAAATCGGGGAATCTTAATAATGGTGATGTTGTTAATGCATTTTTTAATTTTTCAGAAGGTTCTTCACACTTTGGAGACCAATCAAAAATTGTGTCCTTTTGAGTTAGCCTGGTAAGTGGTCTAGCTATAGATGAAAAGTTCTTTGTAAACTTCCTATAATATCCAACTAATCCTAGGAATGATTGCACGTCTTTAGGTGCTTGCAGCTGCTTGAGCTCCTGAATTGCTTTGATCTTAATAGGGTTTGGCTTAACTCCTTCTGCGGTGATCAGTTGGGCTAGGTATTCTAGTTCTGGACGTAGGTACTCGCATTTTGATGGTTCTAATTTCAAGCCTAATTGTTTTATTCTTTCCAGGACAGTCTTTCCGAATATTACAATATCGTCAGTGTAAACGAAACATTCTTTCCCAATTAGTCTTCTGAACGCATTGTTGAACATACGTTGGAAGGTAGCGGGTGCGTTTTTTAGACCGAATGGCATCCTATTACATTCAAAATGTCGTTGTATAGTAGAGAATGCTGTATATTTTTTGCACTCTTCCTTCATGGGGATTTGGTGGAATCCTGCAATCAGGTCGAAGGCCGAGAAAAAATTTTTGTATTTCCTAACTGGTCGAGGATATCGTCTATTATCGGGAGAGGGTATGCATCCTGGTCGGTGTCTTTATTAATCTTACGATAATCTACTACCATTCTAAGCTTTCCTTCTTTTTAGGGACTACCCATAGTGGAGAGTTGAAAGGTGATTGGGACTCTCTTATTATACCTTTTGTCAGTAGTTCACTTGTTTCGTTAAGTGCGAATTCCTTGTGTTTCTCGGGTAGTTTATGGGATCTTAAGTTGATAATTTTTCCTGAGTTTCCCGGGTAAAAAAATTTTGGTATGGGATTGATCTAGGAAAACATCTGTGAAATCGTATGGGAGTGATCTCTCAGATAGTATAGTAAAAGTATGGCATTTGAGACGATCCCATACTTCATGTATGTTTGAATGAAGTATAGTGGATGTATAGCTCAAATATAGCTAAAGTATAACAATGTATAGTTGAAGTATAGGGGAACTATTTTGAAAGTATATCTGAGAAGTATAGCTGCAGTATAACTGAAATATAGATAAAGTATAGCTAATGTTCAGTCAAAGTATGGCTGAAGTATATATTTTAAGTATAGCTCAAGTATGTAGATTATGTCTAAAGGATAGGAAAAGTATGGCTATAGTAGGTATAGCCGTATCATTGCTGATGGGAGATAATCAGTTATCTGAAATACATAAAAATAGAGATCCAGAAGCATGATTTTCACAAGGTCAAAGAATATTGTTTTTAAATTCTAAAGTAAGTGAAATGTAAATAAGTAAAATGTTAATTGTGACATGAATTATTTAACTTTATGAAATTTAACACTAAACATTTCACCTAAGTAACAATTTTATCAAACCTTTTTATGCTACCAATATTATATTTAGGAATCAAAGATTCTGGATCTCTTACCAATATATATATGACATAAGAGTCATATAAGTAGTCCATTGTATATCCATTGCATATTGTATATCCTCACGAATAATATTCAAAACATATTTGCCTCACGAAATCACTTGAATCGCGAACTTTTTACATTTTTGGACGAGCTGTCATTTATGATTCATTATGTTTTATCACGTTGCTAGGGTATCTTGAAGAACAAATGAGTGCAATTCTATGTCCGATACTTTTGCCATACATAAGTATAAATGAAGTATAATCTGTACTTCAGCTATACTTAAGTATATATGAAGTATATCCCATACTTCAGCTATACTTAAGTATAGATTAAGTATATCCCATACTTCAGCTATACTTAAGTATAGATGAAGTATATCCCATACTTCAGCTATACTTCAGCTATACTTTAGCTATACATTAGCCATACTTCAGCTTTACTTTATATATACTTTATCTATACTATTTCAATATACTTGAAGTATGGGATCGTGTCATTTACCATACATTTTATATACTTTGGAAAGTCAATGATTGATCACTCCCATACTTGTGATTTTTACTCGGGTTAGGATTATTTCATGTTCAGTTAGATTTGTACAGGGTAGGGGGTCTCCATCTAAAGTAAAGACTTCTGAGTATTGAGTCACAATTTCTTTTACCCGTTCTCTAATTTTTGGTTCGATATGTTTTAGGTTCAGGCAATTTTGAAGTTTTTCCAGTCTTTTGAAGTAGTTTGAAGGGTAATCACCCCCTTTTTGGGCAAGATCAACGTCTCGTGATCCTATAGACATAATTCTGCTGAATTTAATTTTCTCTGGTATTTTGATGGGTGTCTGGGAATAGTTACAATATGGTATTTCTACCTTATTATTGTATATTGTGTATAGTCCAGCAGGAATTTCTTTTTGATCTTCTACCCAAATTACTTGATTTTCTTCGTCGGGTACGTTGAATTTATAGATTTTTGTTGAGTTTCCTGGTAGGTAGTCTCCCTCGAAATGTAATGGTAGTTTCCATTTGTCGATTATCAAATCAGTTTTTGTAATAGCATATCTGGGGTATTTGTGGAAGAATGGCAATCCTATTATTCCATCTTCTAATAATGGGAAGTTTTCTTCTACTATGTGGAATAGTTGTTTTTTTTTCAAAATACTGCAGATAATTGGCTTCCGTAGTTTCGTCGTGATCGTCTCCCATTAAGAATTTTTTATGAAATTTAAAGATTTCTTGGTCGGGTTGTGAATGGTTTCTCTTAATTATGTTGATTGCTGCTCCGCTATCTACTAATAATTTGTATATTGATCCGTCGCTTCTTCTTCTTCCATGTGTTGATTTTAATTTTCCGGATAATTTAGATATTCTGCTTGGTTCTCGTAATTTATGTGCTCCTGGATTTCCTCCGTTATCATCTCCTTCCTTCCTTAACATTCTTCTTGGGGTTCCTGATATTCCTAAATAGTTTTTACTTCCGGTGGTCTTTTTTGGAACTGTCCCAGTTGAAAATTTAGGGGTTTTGAAAAACATTGGGATGCAAAATGACCAGCTTTTGTTAGTGTGGTAGGTTCCATTGGTCTAACCTGTGACGAAATATCGTCTCTTAAATTCATTCATTATGAATCTTTTGATCGCGCTGTTCCCTTCTATCTCTAGGGCCATTTTTCTTTTCGTTCCGGAAGTGTATTCTGCTTGTACCGCGTACACAAGGTCCTTATAGGCGTCTCTGAAAAGAAGGCTGAAAGTTTGAACCGTGTTTCCTCCCTGTTTGATTGCGTCCAATTTAGCTCTGCACAATTCAATTGAGGTTTGTATTCCGAGGTTAGTTTCGAAAGCTGAGTATAATGCTTCATAACTTCCTATTGAGATGTGTCGTATAGCTTGTTCGGGGTTGTCTCTAATTTTTTCAGCTATTACAAAATCGAGAAGTAAGTCTTGATTTTCACAGTTTAAGCGAGCTCTTTTTACGCTTTTTATCCATTTGTGGATACCGGCATCGTTAGTTCCATTAAGGATTTAAATCGTTCTAATCATATCCTTTGCTGGTGCTAGGGGAGTGATTATAGGGACTGTTTTAGTGGGCAGCTCATTAGGTCGTTTCGTTGACATACTTCTTGGTAGTGGTGGATTCGTGAGTGCAGTTTACTGAGAGATTGGCTGTCTGATTTCTAATATCGGAAGCTCGGTGGATCGTGTGAGCTGTTGTCTTATTCCTTGTCTAGGGACTTCAGTTTTTTGAGCGTCAGGATCCGAATCGTCGTCCGTTATGAGTGCTGTATTTTTTGCAACTTGTTTAATTTCCTGTCTCCTGTTGTGATTTTCATCGTTAAGTGTGGCGAGTTCTCCCTTCATTCTGGAATTCTCGAGTCTTAACGCTCGCATTTCCAATCGCAATTGCTGAATGGGATCCAGAGCTAATAAAGAATCCGGTGCTGTGTGCGTTGGAGATTGTGCTCTCGATGTGGGTAGAGTGTTGTTGGGGGAGGTCATTGCCGTAAGGAATAAAGCAATCAGGTCGTGTGATGAATCAGAAGTCTCGTCAGTATCTTCCGTCGCGGAAGTTACACCGCTGTTATCTCGATACTTTGTTTATGGTAGCATAAAATATCAGTCCTGCTCCTGTTATCTGATACGCGAGGTTATCGTTTGCTTTGGAGGTGTATTCTCTTGATACATTGGAATGCAAGGATATCGTCTACTACAATTTCTCTGATTCCAAAGTAATGGTTTCTATTATTGTTGAGAAAAAGCAGTTCTCTGGAGCACCAGGAGTATACCTTACCGGAATTGAAAAACTTCGGCTCGCCTAACGTGAAATTAATTTTGATTTCACGTTAGTCTCCTGCCTCAGACAGCAAGGAGGACTTATTCTCTTTGCAATTCGATACGATTTGTTTTTTATATAATGCCGATGACTGGTCGTCGGTCTTCCAAGCGTTGTTACGCAGATGCGTCTTCCGCCTGATTGCGGGCCCCGTTCAATCTTTGAATTTCGGAAAAACAGTGGTTTTACGTTGTATAGTGGCTACTCAATTCACCAACTATATGTAGCCACCGTTTTCCTACTTTTCAGGTGGCCGGGTCACCCGCAGGTCACAAGAATTGCTTTTATAGGATTTCTCTATTGTATCCGTGGATACAGAAATCGAAAGAGCAATCCTGGCAGAATCGCTAAAATGTTAAGCGTAAAAATGCTTCAGGAACTTTTTTGTGTAAGCTCGAAGTCAATCTCTGACTTCGAGCGCTTCATTTGCGTTTATGAGTACAGGTCGGGAACTAAGCTCCTCACAGAGGTGGCGCTTTATTATGCTAATTAGACGTAGAGTGGGGGTAATTGTCAGCTCGTAACAAGTTGATAATTTAAAAAAGAAATGTTTCTTCAGTTTTCGACATCCAATTGACACCGTAGATTCTTCCTAGCGAATCACTGTCAAATAGAACTAAAAAAATCTGCACAGACTTTGCATCAATGTACTAAAAAAGGTGCGCATATGCCTTCCTTCCAGGGAAAAGTAATCCATACATATATTACAGAGTCAGCTTTGCATTTAGATATAGAAAAATTCCGATTTTTCAAAATATGTGACTGGCTCCAAAGAAAGGGCCTAGAGCATGAAAAGCAAGTATTTGGGAAAAATAATTGCAGCATTTCCGGCCACCGAAAACAGACACTTTACCATTATTGATAAGCAGAAATATTTGTGTTTTGTATGAATGTTGTTGAAGGGCGAATTCTTTCGACGTCAAACAAATGAATGCTGAAGTCGCTGAATTGTTTCAGGACAGAATATGTTTTTCCAAACTTTTTAAAATAATAAATATTATACTATGTGAATAGATGTTTTTTTTTGATCGAAAGATAAAATGCTGTCATGATTATCGACAATATGATCTATTCATATTTCTACCGCGCAGTACGTTATTCTCCCTTTATAAATTGGAGTTGATAACGTGATAATACAGAAGTGATTTTCAGATACATTTTGGGAGGTACATAGCCTTGAAATACGAATCATTGAGAAGGACAAATGAGATAGTGGCTGATACTTTATACGCCATAATTATGTAACGACCTTCTTCGTATCTCGAAAAATCAGTGCTGTCGGTTTGTCTACAACAGGCGCTTCGTTGGTTACATTATCCGCAAGTTCATTCTGAAGAATTCAGTGAGTAGCGAGTATAGTGGCGACCGCAGCCCTATTTCTCTAAAATGAGGGCTTTGATCGGTGTGCTCTGTTTCATCGTAGTGGCATTCATCAACCCTGTTGGTGAGTATAACAATATTTATAATTTGAAATGCAATTTTAATTGCTCTATACTTATTTCTTGTTCAAAATCGCTCAAATCAAAATATTCTTTTCTCTTCTACCTGTGCTCTTTAAATCTATAAATTTGTGAAATTTCAACACTTCGTTAGTGAAACTCTACTAATTCATTTAGGGAAAAACGAGCCACTATTTCTAGTAGTCGAAATATTCACGAATTCTTTAGTGAAAAACAATTAATATTTTATGAAGCTATTGAAAATTCCGTTCTAATTGTTACAAAAGAACGGACTCAGAACAAATATTATTTCTCGCAAGCCCAGGGAAACAGGAAAGAACGGCTAAGTTCTCTAGATGTTTTCGGCGTGACAAGATACGTCGAATCCACAAGAAAATGCATTTCTCTAAACATAAAAACTTTTGCTTTTTGTTCACCTTTCAAATAAAATGGGATAATCCGTGATTTAAATTAACAAGCAAAATTGTTTAAACAACTGATTATTGGTTACAACTGTATTTTTCTAGAGGATTGTTAGACATTATATTATTTTCTAAACAATCTTTTTCTTTTTTGAGAATATATTTTTCTGAAATGAAACAGATGTTTGAAATATGCTTTCAATTTTCGATAAGGATAATACAAGTCAAATATAAATTCTTCTTGAAGTAGTTCCTGAGAGTCTTTTTGTTCAAGTTGATATTGATGTTATTATTTACCACTTACTCCTGACTAAAAATTCAAATAAAAGCTTCAAATTAAAAAAAAAACCCCAGAAACTTTTTAATATTATTCAAAAATAATATTATTAAAAATAATAAGGAATGGTTTGAAAATTAGGTTTCTAACGTAAGAAAATTACCATCTCATTCTAATTAAAAAGTGGCTCGAAATTAGGAAGTTGTTGAAATAACTGCAATTTTGTAGCATTATTCTGAAAGAATATTATTATAAATAATAATTTATGGTTCAAATAATTATTTGTGTTATATTTAATTGACCTTGATCTAACTAAAAAGTTGAATACAAGTTGAAAAATTCGGAAAAAACGCGACTTTCTAAATCTACTCTGAATGAAAATTGCTGAATACAATAATAAATTGTTATGAAAATTTATGTCAGCATCTATTTATAAGTAGAAAGTAGTATTTAATGTATGAGGAACAATTTGTATTACAAAAACGGAAGAAAATCATGATTAGTGACAAAAACATGCTAAACTCAAACCTCTGAATATAATTTTTTTTCAGCAAAATGCATTGTTTTTTGTCGACATGAAAAAATTTAGGGGCGATATGCATGAACATTCGAAAAAATTGGACCACCCTAATATATATCAATTTTTTTCTAATTACTCTTTTCTCTTTCGGTCTCTTTAAATTGGGTGGTTTGCGATTTTTCTAGAACATACACGTTAGACTTAGAGATATATCTTGTAAATAAAAATTGTAGCTCATATAAAGAAGAAAAACTTTAACAAGGCTTTGAATAGTTTCATCACTTATATTATATAATATCATTTTTTACATTTCCTTATATACAAGAAGTGAACCAATATAGGTTAGTAGAACATTACTGATTCGAGTAGCCAAGATATTTCCTAATTCATCAGTGGAAACATAATTTCTTGGTAAAAACGAATTGTTTAGGACTATATATATAATAAATTTAAAAAAGTGTTAAGAATGGAAAACGTGAAAACAGAACAGTTTAATTAAACGACGCCTTGCTGTTACGTTCTTAACTCTGTTGAAAGAATAAGAAGGCCATATTGAGAAATTTATAATGTCACCTAATCTGTTTTCATTCTCAAAACATTGCCGTCTGATTGTTTGAACAAAGTTAAGTACCAGAAGAATTTTTTAGAATATTAAAATTGTAATGGATGAATGGTCTGTGAATTAAATATTTATATTCAGATTCCTAATGTGCTACTTTTTAACAGAGTTCTGTTTTCGATTTTCACAATTTTTGTCTGAAAATTTTTTTAATAAGGCTTCTAATGGCTTCTCCATCACTACAATTTGATAAAATAAATAAATATATATTCATATATATATTACACATTATTATATTTATTTTATCAAATTTTCCACATATATATTATATGTTTTCCCTATTATGTGCAAAATGGCCCAGAATTTTGGCAACCCATAAAAAACGCTTAAGGTACACAATTATGCTCTTATGTTTTTTTTGTTCCTAAGGAATCGTACGTTTGCATGAATTTTATTGGCGCAGAATAATTTTTTTCCAATCGGACACCAAATGAGAGTTATGTCTTTTGTATTAGCTATAATTTTCGATTAGAAGTAGGGTCCACCCTGAAAACCCCGAAAATGATCAGAACACCACCGGGAAAAGAACAGAATAGAGCGGGGGAGAAAGACAAGGGCAAAGAAGAAGACAAAGTTGAACCTAGAGGGCCCGTAGAATTTGAAAAGTTAAAGTGAGAAGAATTGCGTCAAATGATGATAGAGGTAATACAGATGAACGAAAAACGACAGGAAGAAAGAGATGAGGAAATAAACAAAAAATTAGGAAAGAAATGGCCGAACTTAGAAAAGAGATGCGAAAATGGGAAGAAGTTCGAGAAAATTTAGAAAAAAGGATGCAGATTTTAGAACAAAGATTAGAAAAACAGGATGAGCATAATTAAAAGGTAGCACAAATAGAGGGTAGGATAGTGAAGATCGAAAAATCAAAACTGGAGTTTAATGTAGGGGAGAGTGGGAATAATGAAAGGGAAAGGATAAGGGAAATAGAAAGAAGATTAGAAAGGAAAGAAAGAAATAAAAGGAAAAGAAACATAGTGATAAATGGTCTAAGATTAGAAGGAAAGGAATTGAAAGAAGGAGTGGAAAATGTGCTAAAAAGGATAGATGCTAAAGTAGAGATAGAGGAAATGCGAAGTGTAGGAAAGGAAACGTGAAGAGGAGAGAAAATGGTACTAGTGAAGCTGAAGAAATGGGAACATAAAAGGGAAGTGATGACAAAGAAGAGGTTGTTATATGGAAGCTCGGAGAGAATAGAGGACGATTTGACATGGGCAGAAAGGAATATGCAGTATAAGTTAAGG
>CAKNYM010051058.1:231544-246155 GCA_932195095.1 Andricus curvator
TCTCCCTTAGCATCCCCTAACTTTTCGAGAACCACCCTTGAACCCTCAAAAGCCCAGGACTCCTGACCACACACTCCCCCGATTACTTGCCAACCTAACCTCACTTTCCCTATCTAGCTAGATACCACCTCCCACCCACGCTGAAACTCACTTTTTATCTCCCCAATTCACCCCACACAACCCTACTCACCTCCTCGGCTTCCACCCTCACACTCCACTCACACCTTCCACACAAATTCCGTAAAATTCTCTCTCCACCTGTCACTAAACACGTTCTCACTTCCGCCACCAACATGCAAGTCCTAGATGGTCTTGTATTGATCCCAGTGACAAAGCATAATTTTGCCTCGCGCCCCGTCTGCCCCATTAAAAGAAGCAAATATTTAAACAATTTCAAAGTTGCAATGGTAGGCCTTGAAATCATTTGAAAAATTCGTATGTACATTTTGAAATCTGTTGTTGAGATACGCATAAATTTTTGGAAAACTCGTGCATCTTTTTACATCTTTTAAAATTAGTTTAAATACCTTAAAATCCTATCATTTCTTTTGAAATCCGTTGGAATCCCTTGAATCTGGTGAAATCTGTTGAAATTTCTGAAATCTGAATTCTGAAGTCCATACCATCGTCCAACTCCCATATTTTTCGGGACGACTAGACATGGCAAAAAAAATATATTTAATTGAACTATATGAAATATATTTTTGTGAACTGATTAATTAATTATTAGCTGATTGATCTTTCCCACAACCATAAATTACATAAGGATACAATTTTAATTTCTTTTAATTAGGTACATGAACTGATTATTTACTTTGTATTTATGTAATTGAATATCGGCTATAATTCGTATAATAAACGTATAATCATATTTAACATACTTCTGTTCCAATTGTGTAATTTTTATCAAATTAATTGTAACCGCAATATAATTGAAAATTGGCATCGTTCTAGCATTATTTTGAGAAAATCCAGTTGAAAATGATTAATCATAATGTAAACAATAACATTAACATTTTAATTGGTTATTACCTCTCTCTAACTGAAAATTTGAAAGCCACTTGAAAAATTCAGAAAAAACTGCGGTTTTTCTTCTCAATTCTAAGAGAAAACTGCAATAAACAATAATAAATTGTTTGGAAAATGTACTCGAATATGTTATTATCCGTAGCAAGTGATTTGTTATATATGAGAAACAGTTGGTACAGAAAGAAACCGCAAAAAATAGGAATTAGCACCAGAAATTCGCAAAATCCAATTTTTCACTAACTGGTTTTTTTAGACCGTATAAAACATACCTATGGAAATCAAATTCAAAAGGTAATGTCATACTTCGGGGGGCTTGCGGAACCTCTAAAAAAAAACAAAAAAAAACTGTTATTATTCTTTCTGATGCATTTCCGGACCACTCTAAAAACCACTCATATATTAAATAATGAATATTGATTTTGAATACCTTTCAGTAGTTTTGTGCATGTAATTGATATTGCAGATACTGCAGACGCAGTTATTATTACCAAAAAATACGGGTACTAGCATTTTATGAATCGTGAATGATTTTTGTTAAAAGATTTAAAATTTTCGAATAGTAAATGCAAACGAGTCTTGTAGTTCTCAATAATAGTCCAGGAAAAAAAGTTTTGTATTTAGTATAAATAATTTATGTACCAAGCCAAATTCGGTCTGCTATGAATTGCAGAAAAGTTGTAAATATTTTCAATTCGGTTCCAAAGAATGCTCATAAATTACTAATGTCGGAAATAGTGTTCTGATGCTGCAAAAAGTTTTAAGATTGAACGATTTTTGTTAAATTTGTCATTACTCCGCACAGAGTTAAAGCCTCCGTCTCGTGGACCATTTTGAATATTTGCCAATTTTTTGCTGTTCTGCATGTCGGCGCATTTAGAAACGAATGCCCCACTGAACATTATTTTAAATTTAATATCACTATAGCTTTCGATCATCATGCATCCACTTCCAACGTGGAAAAGCTAAGAGAAATTTGTTTGCAGTATACATTTAATAGGATTTACCAGACAATAGTCAAATAAGTTTACGAAATTTTGTGTAAACAGTCTGTTTGACGTTCAGAATTTTATATACAATTTGCTGAAGTCATGTAAAATCCTAAATAATGTAAAAATGATCCACTCTTTATTTGAAAGTGTTAACCTACATCTTCTTGGGCAGATTTTTCATTTCTTTCTTTAATGTGATAATCACATTTCTTTGTTAACTAAAAAATATGATTTGATACATTATTTTATTAGTTAATACGTATATTCATTTCCCACTCATATTTTTGTTGCAGAATCAATGTTTAACCTATTCAGCAAGAAAAGACAACCATATCAAAAACTACCAAAGACCACTGCGCCCGATACGCACACTAAACTTTATGCTCATATTTACTTCGCTCTTTCTGGAAGGGATGAAGTAATTAGAATTGCAGATTCGGGTCCGGCGCGTGTAGGAATAATGGTAGAAGAAGGTTTCCAGTACGCCATTGGATATATCGGACAAGTAGGCGAAAGCGATGGAGAACCTTTGTGTCCATTCATTCGTAAGGCACCACAAGCTCGATTTGGCTGGGAGAAAATTAAAATACGCGTCGAAAACAACTCTGCCTACAAGTCTTTCCCGATACCCGTAGATGATGCAGCTATGAATGATATTTTCTACAAGCCATACGATAAAGACCTTATTCGTACTTTCGAAATAGTGGTCGGACCTTACCCTACGGCTCTTGTACCAGGCTTGAGGCCATCCGCCCCAGGTCAGGCTTCGTCAAGTCGGACTTCGACCTCCAGGGGCCAGGCCAGGCTCGGCCAAAGGTTCCCTAAACTTTCTGCTCATGCTTACTTCGAACAAAGTGGACTTAATGAAATAATTAGACCTCTATATCCGGGTAAGGTGCGTGTAGGAACACTGGAAGAAAACGGTTTTCTGTACGTCATTGGATATATCGGAGAAGTCGGCGTCAGTGATACAAGCCCGATGCGTCCATTCGCTCAGGGCGGACTGAACGTTGCAGGTGGCTGGGGAAGAATTAAAATACGCCTTGATCGCAACTATGCCTACAAGTATGTTGTAATACCCATGAGAGATAAAGCTATGAATGATCTTTTCTACAAGACATACGAAAAAGAGCACATTCGTACTTTCGAAATATTGGACAAACCTTACGCTAAGACCCTTATGCCAGCCTCCTCAAAACCGGCCACGAATCCGACTGTCCCAGGTCAAGCTTCGTCAAGTCATACTTTGACCTCCGCGGGCCAGGCCGGGCTCCACCAGAGGTCGTCGCAAAGTACCGAACCCCAAATGGCACGCCTCATCTCCCTAGCTCGGTCGCCCGAGCGCGACAACGAAGCTGGGACCAGCACTAGACCGCAAATTGTTGATTTACCATCATGGGAAAATGTTGATACCTATAAAAAATCGCTTTGAATGAAATAAAGGGTCCCAGAGCAAAATGGTGTAAGTGAAACACTTCTTGAATGCGTTTCACAGGCTGAAAATAATGTAAAAGTGTATGGTCCAGTTCGACTAAGAAGTTGGTCAAAATCCGTGTTTGCTATTTTTGTGTGTGAAGTGATTAGCTCTCTTTCCGTGTTCTCTTCACGATTCAATAAGGATATGTCGACAAGGATTTAAGTATTAGGTACTTGCTTCTTCGAGATGTTTTTTTTTCATGGTTTGATAGAGCTAAGTAACAGCTTGAAAGTGTGTTCATATTCAAAACAGAATTAAAAGTGAGAAATTATACGAGGGTGGTCTGAAAAGTTTCCGACCTCAACATGAAGATGGCAGCACTCGTCAATGAAAGCTAGTGAATGTAGTTGTGCATCTTTTGACAGTTACTCACTAAAGTTTCAGCCACTTTGGACGCGTAGTTTTCAGTTGACAGTCGTTTGAGTGAGTCGATGTGAGTGTTTCTGTGAAAATGGAAAAAACTGAGTATCGAGCTGTCATTAAATATTTGTTTTTGAAAGGCAATATGCCTACGCAAATCAAAGCTGAGTTGGACACTGTGTATGGTGACAATGCTCCATCATTTACCACAGTGAAATTTTGGGCAGCTGAATTTAAACGTGGCCGTAAGAGCTTGGGAGACGATGAACGTTCGGGACGTACAAAAACTGCAACTACTGACGATAACATCGCTAAAGTTCACCAAATGGTGCTATACGACCGCCGAATTAAGGTGAGAGAGATAGCAGAGGTTATGAAAATGTCCAAAGAACGTGTTTGTCAAATATTACATCAAGATTCAGGCATGAGAAAGCTGTCCGCGCGCTGGGTGCCGCGTTTGCTCACGTTGGACCAAAAACCGCCGTCTCACACCTCAGCGGTCGCCATGGCGAAAATCCATGAATTACGGTTTGAACTGCTTGACCATCCGGCATACTCACCATACACAGTGTCCAACTCAGCTTTGTTTTGCGTAGGCGTATTGGCTTTCAAAAAAAAATATCTAATGACAGCTCGATACTCAATTTTTTCCATTTTCACAGAAACACTCACATCGACTCACTCAAACGACTGTCAACTGAAAACTACGCGTCCAAAGTGGCTGAAACTTTAGTGAGTAACTGTCAAAAGATGCACAACTATGTTTCATTCACTAGCTTTCATTGACGAGTGCTGTCATCTTCATGTTGAGGTCGGAAACTTTTCAGACCACCCTCGTACACAGTGTTTGGTGTCCCATATAAAATTCGAGTCTTGCCACTTACGCTATTATTCCCAGAAAATCTTGAAATGTTAAATAAAAAATATAATAAATAATAATACATACAATAATACAAAATAATATATAATAAACTATAGACTTTATTTATATGGTTCAAATTATATTTTGCTGATGCATTATATAGAAAAATAAGAAAACTGCAGGAAAAAGTTTGTAAAAAGTGTTTCTTGAGTTTTCGAAATCCACGTGACACCTCTTGATACTTGCGAAAACAGGCTTAAGTCTTTAAGAAACGCGCACGACTGTTGGTTCTCGCGCTTCGCGCTGGATAATATATTTATTTTGCTCTACGCGCTCGGTCTTTGTATTTCCCCCACATTTGTGCACACACCTTTTAACATTGAAGAAAAAAGTATCGACAAATATAATTTGGTGATTGTGAATTCTCTTTTGTTAAAGCTCCTTCGGCTTTAACGAATACATTCTTATCACGCACCTCGTGCTTCGCACTCGATGTTGTCCAAAATGCGAAATTTTCTGCATTATATGTTCAACATTATTATATCAAATGTATATTATATTCATTTATGTACGTCGGCCTGCTTGAGTATCCTATCGAAAAGTGATTAATAAAAAATTTGTAGATCTTTTTTGAGTGCATAATTTTTGTCTATTCTTTTTTTTCGTGTCTTGTATATTTTGACCGCAAAATGGAATTTTTCATTTTTCATTATTTTTTTTGTGCGATAAAAATTTGAATTTTCGATTTTTCATGAAAATTGAAAAAAGTGTCATACCAATATTGTAGGATGTTCAAAAAGAAACATTTTTTTCTTGAATTTCTTTCATGTCGTGCGTTGTTTGGCTTAAAATGCTTATTTTCATTTGTTTTTTTGGAATTTTGTAAATTTTATGACTCCAGTGATTTTTGTTCTATCAAAAAAAGTCATCATAATAAATTGTTCATCTTTATGAGTACTACAAATATCCGTACATAGAATTCCCAAATTTGAAAAAAGTGGTCTCAAAATTTTGAAAAAGCGCTCACTTTCTGAAGTTTCATTCAAAATGGATGGCTAATGAACTTGACCTTTATTTTAGAACACTTGAAGAGTATACCAAAGTTCAATTCAATCTGTCAATTCTTTCGAAAGTTATCGTGCTAACAAAATAAAAATATACATACAAACCCTCACATCCACAGACAGACACATTCGTAAAAACCTGTTTTTTGGGTTCAGGGGGTCTCAAAACGTGGACATTTGATAAAAACGGAAGGGGTCAAATTTTACACAAATCTAATACCTTCTCTGATGAGAATGTAAAAAGTAGAAAGAAATATTAAATACCTATATTCAGTACGGACATGACCTTGATATTTACCGGATATGACAGACAGCGCCCGCGGCGGCCAAATCCGAAAATCCCGTAGGGATGGAAATTTGAAAATTACATAAGATATAGCACGTATGCATTGTTTTTAATTATAATAAATGCATAAATGATTGCTTTAAAAACGTTATAAAATTTTCCAAAACGAAGCAAAATAACAGAGGAAACTTTCTTGCTAAAAGATTTCGTGAAAAATTTATCTTTTCATTCCAGATAAACCCGTGCTAGTTTCGTTGTCGAATGTCAGCAAGCGGATTAATGATGAATATATTTTATTTAAAGCAGGAGATATGCATATACATATGGAAAACTTCAAAATTTTCAAAATATGTGACACGCTGCGCAGAAGGGGCCTAGAGCCTAAATATCAAGCTTTCGGAAAAAAAATTCTGTATTCCAGGCCACTGAAAGCAGACTTCTTACTATTAATGATATGCAGAAATATTTGTGTACCCTGAAGGAGATAAGAGTTTTACGTCGAAAAATTTCATAATGGATCGTTTAACTTCAAAGAATATTTTGGAAAAAATTTATTGACTGGTAAATACGTAATTTTATATTGAATTTTTAACTCATCATTTTGTATTTATTTTCTGTTTCCTAATTTTTTAAATTAATTTTTGTAGTTTTGGAGATCCCAAAAAAGACGAAAATTCTGGCGATGTTGATTTTTTAAAAATTTGTTAATTTTGCGTAGTGGAGGTGCCAGCTGCCAGCACCTCCACTCCAAAAGTTTTTTTTTTAAAGAAAAATAAGAGAGCCCAAAAATCTGGATTCGTGCCCAAGAAGAGCCCAAAAAAGCCCAAAATTCTGATATGCTTACATTTAGTTTAAGTGCGTATTAATTTTTGCGGGTAGTTTTTGGGAGATGTTCTGGGAGATTCTGGCGATGTTGATTTTTTTAATTTTGCAAGTTTTCTGTAGTGGAGCTGCCAGCACCTCCACCCAAAAGTAAGTTTTTTGATACAACTAAAAGAGCCCAAATATCAGCATCGGTGTCCAAAAAAAGCCCAAAATTATGGCATGAAGAACATATATTCAAATTCCGTTGTTGAGGTGCTAGCGGAACGCACCTCAGTTCTGGGCCTCCAAAATGGGGGCCCGATCTGGCGCGCATATAGCCCCTTTAATTTTTACATTCTCATCCAGAGAAGGTATCAGATTTGTGTAAAATTTGACCCCCTCCCCCGGTTTTTGTCAAATGTCCACGTTTTCAGACCCCCTGAACCCAAAAAACAGGTTTATACGAAAGTGTCTGTATGTGTGTAGGAAGGTAGGTATGTCTGCTGTGAGCACGATAACTTTCGAAAGAATTAACCTATGGGATTGGGCTTTCGTATACTTTTTGAGTCTTCTAAAATGAAGGTCTAGTTCGTTAGCCAGCCATTTCGGATACAAATTCAAAAAGTGAGAGGATTTTGAAAATTGTTAAGACCATTTTTTGCAAAATTTGAAAATCATTTGTGCGGTTGATCATATTGCTCGAAAATCCGAACAATTTATTTTCATGACATTTTTCGATAAAATGTAAAGTTTTAGAGATACAGCATTTTCAAAATTCAAAAGCAGAAACGAAAATTATCATTTTCAGCCAAACAACGCACTATACGAGAGAAAGGCCGAATAAGACTAATGTTTCTTTTTCCACGCCCTACAATATTATCATAACGAATTTTTGAATTTTCTTGAAAAATCGAAAATTCACATTTTTATTGCACAAAAGATAATGAAAAATCCAAAAATTTAATTTTACGGTCATCATCAAAACTTTGCCTATATAATTTATTTTTCATCTCATCTTATATTTCAATAATTATGCTTCAAATAGACGAAATAAAATATATATATATATATATATATATATAAAAAGAAGAGTTTTTGGTTTCTTGCCTAGAGGTAGACCGGGAATTGGCAGATCGGAACATATGAACTCCTATCTAATACAACGCTGCTGAAGGCCGGTGACCTTCTCAGCATAAAAAATCAACCAATTGCGACTCTCTCTGTTTCCATTCCTTGTCCTCTCCCCGCCACCATAATATAAGGGTAATAGAACTACGGGAAACTATGCACGTAAGGAAGCTAGATATTCTATGTGTACGTGAGACGAAGAAAAAGGGTTGCGAAAGTAGAAACATATAAAATGGGGTGTTGCAAGGCGGTTTTGAAATATGGTCAGGAGTAGATAGTGAATCACATGGTGGTCAAGGGGTCGGTTTAATTATGAATGAAAAAGCAAGACAGCATCTCAAAGATCATGATTTTGTATATCCCAGATTGTTGAGGGCTAGAATGAAGGTAGGAATCAGAAGATTATTTATCATGGCGTGCTACGCCCCAGTTGATAGTGATCAGACAGATGTCAAAGACGCCTTCTGGGACACTCTAAATGATATAGTAAGTACTTGCGATCATAGTAAATGAATCATTCTGCTAGGAGATATGAACGGATGGGTCGGCGTCCAACGTCAGGATACAGATACAGAAAGAGTGCTAGGTAATTTTGGGGATCCAACAAGAAAAAATTATAACGGGGAAAAATTAGTTAGCTTATGCTTAGAAAAGGGCCTATTTATTACCAATACTTGGTTTCGACATAAAATGATCCACATGTACACCTGGCGTAAAGGAAATAGCCACAGTATACTTGACTTCGTTATTGCGGATGAGAGACTAAGAGAACTAGTAAAATATATGTCATAAGGGGTTCTGAATGCAATATTGACCATTACCTTCTAGTCTGCAAAATGAACTTAGGGCGGAGATGAAGGAGAAAGAGAACCAAAAAACGAAACAAACGCGAAATAAGATTGAAAATTTACAAAAACCGGAAGTGCGGATAGATTTTCGGAATCAGTTGAACGAACGCATAGATAGGACAACTTGAGAAGCGCTTGTAAGCAATACAAATATAGAGATCGCATGGACTATGCTACGGGATATCATTGTTGAACTGCGACTGAAGTATGTGGTATGGCGGTTCTAGGAAGAGAGTCTGGTGATGCATCATGGAATGCTGAAATCAAGGCAGCCCAACAAGAAAAGAAAGAAGCGTACGAAAGAACGTTGAACATCACAGGTCTTAGCGATGAGGAGAGAAAAAGGCTCAAAAATGATTACAGACACAAAAATAGGCAAGTTAGACGACTAGTCAAGGGAAGTAACGATAAAATCAGAACAGAAGAAGAGAAAAAACTACAAAAAGACTTTGAAGGAAGCAAAAAACTAATATTTAAATAGATAAATCTTTTGAAGAATTGTTAGGAGGTGAAGCTATAGGACAACAGAACTGCGACATAGAACATAATGCATCAGGAAACCCAATTGAGAAGGTTTGTGTCACTGAAGTTAGATATATAATTAAGAACTTAAAAAACGGCAAGGCTGCTGGTGTAGACAGTGTTAGTGCTGAAATGCTTAAATACGTTGGCGAGTAAATACCTCGCAGGCTAGGCAAATTAATTTTGTGTATCGAGATGGGGGAAGTCCCAGACGAGTGGAGAAAAGCGATTATCGTACCAATATACAAAAGAAAGGGAGATAAAAGCAACTGCAATAATTACATAGCTATCTGCTTATTAAGTACCCGAAGTGAAATATACTCAAAAATACTCATCCGCAGGGTAATGAAAATAACAGAAGGAAAGATATGGGAAGTCCAAAGTGGATTTATGTCAGGAAGATCATGTACGTATCAAATATTTAGCTTAAGACAGATCACAGAAAAAAGTTTAAAAGTAGAAAAGAAAGTTTTTTGTGCGTTTTTTGATCTAGAAAAAGTATTTGACAAGGTGGATAGAAGTAAACTTTGGGAAGTCCACAAAGAGTACGGAGTCAATGGATGGCTCCTACAAGTAATAAAAACAATATATGAGGGAAACAAAGCGAGTGTATGGGTTAATGGGAAACTGAACAACGAAGAAGGTGTAGATCTCGAGACAGTGAGGGTACGTGGGTTATCTTTGGCAGATGACAAGGTTGTTATAGCAGCATCAATCGAAGACTTGCAAAGAATGTTGAGGAAACTAAATACAAGCATAAAGAACATGGGCCTCAAAATTAACGTAAATAAAACAAAAATCATCGCGTTTGAAGGAAAAGGTAAGCGCGCTCAAACTCTTGAATTTCGATTAAACGATTAACAGAATTGAGCGTAGAGCGCGAGGTTTACGTGATTTTTAAACCAAATATCGAGCACAAAGCGCGAGTGTCTTGATGAGAATGTGTTCCTTAAGGGCGATAGGACCTTAAGTAAATCAGTTCCTCTTTTTATGTAAAACTGACATTATTAAGCGAAAAGCAGGTGATAACGATGAAGCTCTCTAAGAGTTTATTAGCCCTCGAAGTGCGCAATAGCGAGCACACGGAGTACGAAGACCTAGAGGAACCGAGCTCTTTTACAGCCGTGAACTTGCTGCTTACATTTTTGGAGAAATATTTTTAAAAAATATTGTTGACTGTCTTGCGCATGATTTTCTTATCAAGATAACATAAAAAAGCAAATTTGCCAATTCTTTGCAATACTTTTTATACTTTGCTAATTGATTTTGAAATACCATCTAAACAATAACATTCAATATATATCATGTATTCACATTTTTGTGTATTTTCTTAATTTTAATTACTGTACCTGTGACTGTATTTACATTGGATCTCGTTCACGCGATCGCGCAGAATAAAATAAGAGGTCCCGGGACACAAAACGTAAGTGAAAAATTTCGGGAATGCGTTTTATTGGCTCAAAAAATGTACAAGATTATAGTGTGGTTTGACTTAGAAGTGGGTCAAAATCTGTGTTTGGTAGTTCTTTTGTAAAGGGATTACTTCTCTTTGCCAGTTCTTTTCACGATTCAATAAGGATAAGTAACAGCTTGAAAGAACTAACTTTTTTTTATAGTGACAAAAATGAAAAAAGATTTTACTCAAAGGTGGCTGCTTCTTGTAGGATGTTATCTACTTGGTGTAATCAAGCTTAGTAGTAGCTTGAAAGTGCTTTCATATTAAAAAAAAATTAAATGCGATAAATTACGGACATTTTTTCTATCCCTATAAAATTCGAGTCTTGACACTTCATCATGCCCGAGAAACCTTTGAATAGAATAAATAATAATATGTACAATATTGAATAATACGAAATAATAAATAATATAGAGTAAAATATAGAGTTGAGTTGATATGGTTTATATTATATTTGAAAAATACATTATGTGTAGAAAATAAATAAACTGCCAACAGAAAAAAAAAAAAGAAAATGTTTCTTCAGTTTTCGACATCCAAGTGACACCGTAGATTCTTCGTAGCGAATCACTGTCAAATAGAACTAAAAAAATCTGCACACACATTGCATCAATATCGTAAACAAGGTGCACATATGCCTTCCTTCCAGGGGAAAGTAATTCATACACATATTACAGAGTCAGGTTTGCATTTAGATATAGAAAAATTCCGATTTTTCAAAATATGTGACTGGCTCCGAAGAAAGGGCCTAGAGCATGAAAAGCAAGTATTTGAGAAAAATAATTGCAGCATTTCCGGCCACCGAAAACAGACTCTTTACCATTATTGATAAGCAGAAATATTTGTGTTTTGTATGAATGTCGTTGAAGGGCGAATTCTTTCGACATCAAACAAATGAATGCTGAAGTCGCTGAATTGTTTCAGGACAGAATATGATTGTCCAAACTTCTTAAAATAATAAATGACATACTATGTGAATAGATGTTTTTTTTTGAACGAAAGATAACATGCTGTCATAGTTATCGACAATATGATCTATTCATATTTCTACCGCGCAGTACGTTATTCTCCCTTTATAAATTGGAGTTGATAACGTGATAATACAGAAGTGATTTTCAGATACATTTTGGGAGGTACATAGCCTTGAAATACGAATCATTGAGAAGGACAAATGAGATAGTGGCTGATACATTATACGCCATAATTATGTAACGACCTTCTTCGTATCTCGAAAAATCAGTGCTGTCGTTTCGTCTACAACTGGAACTTCGTCTGTTACATTATCCGCAAATTCATTCTGAAGAATTCAGTGAGTAGCGAGTATAGTGACGACCGCAGCCCTATTTCTCTAAAATGAGGGCTTTGATCGGTGTGCTCTGTTTCATCGTAGTGACATTCATCAACCCTGTTGGTGAGTATAACAATATTTATAATTTGAAATGCAATTTTAATTGCTCTATACTTATTTCTTGTTCAAAATCGCTCAAATCAAAATATTATTTTTTCTTCTAGCTGTGCTCTTTAAATCTATGAATTTGTGAAATTTCGACACTTAGTTAGTGAAACTCTACTAATTCATTTAGGGAAAAACGAGCCACTAATTCTAATAGCCGAAATATTCGCGAATTCTTTAGTGAAAAAAAATTAATGTTTCATGAAGCTATTGAAAATTCCGTTCTAATTGTTACAAAAGAACGGACTCAGAACAAATATTATTTCTCGTAAGCCCAGGGAAACAGGAAAGAACGGCTAAGTTCTCTAGATGTTTTCGGCCCATAATCCCCATAAGTATCTTCCCCAGAAGTCTACTTGATAGGGTCATAAAAAACCCTATTAGTTGTATGTTGTTTGCATACCTTGGTTCAAATAATTTGCTATTATTTTGGCAAGTTTCTGTTGAAATAGAGTTAGAAAGTTGCGATTTTTTCTGAAATATTCAACTTTTGATCCACTTTTCACACAGAGCAAGGTGGAAATTAATGCAATTTAACAAAGATAATCACTTGAGCAAATTAATATCGTTTATAACTATCTTCTCTCATAGTAATGCTACACGGAGAGACTTTTGGTATTAATATTTCTTTTATCGCATATTCATAATTGAAATAAAATATACGAATTTAGGGATAATCGAGGTACGGTTAGAAAAAGTCGAATAGTTACTACGAAAATGCAGACTAATATTTCTGATTGGAATAAATCGTAAGAATATTAGACTCTTACACACACAAAATTACAGTATTTCTAAGTCTCTGTATTAAATTTTGTAATGGATTCGAATAACGAAAATTGGTATAGTGCTTTGAAAGAAGCGAAACAAACGCTTTACAATATTTCTAAACCACTATACGAAAAATGGGGTCACGTGATCTTGTGTTTCACGCTGGCGCATGGCAAAAAGAATGACGGGCGGAAGTGTCTGAACGCACACTATTACATGGGCTACAATTTGTGTATGCTTGTACGTCGCTCGCTGGCTACAGTGTGGTTTGTTTACGAATCCTATATTAATACCTATACGCATACATAAACCTATCTTCCTTAATATAAAATCTCTAAACGATATTGTCGTTTTCGATTCTGACGATTTTCGAGAGTAACACGGTGGTAACGTTTGCTTGCTGTAGGCCGCTCACATTCAACAGTAGTGTGTGTCTGTGTGTGGTGCTGCATTTGAAATCAGTGATGCTAACTGAGTCGCCTTTATATGCGCATGTTTGAATTGTAATATAGTTGATTGGCTGTATTACGCGCCCGTATTTGAATTCCCAATGAGGACGCGAACTAGAACCAATAAGCGCCATTCTATCGAAGCATGCGCATGTCAAGGTGGTCTTTTCGGGATCACTTAGTTCGAGATCGATAATAATACGTCACGTGTTTTTTCGTATTTGGTAATAAGCGGCTCAGTGTTGCCAACCGTTGCACTGTAAAGTCTGTAAAAGAAGTAATGAACCATAACCTCAATTGTGATGGTAGTCTGTTTTTAAACTGTTTACGAAAACAAGAAATTTTCAAATTAATCATTTTTACGCTCTGTAACTGTGATTTCTATCATGATTTAATTATATTTATCATATTAAATATCATTTGTGAAACTCGTGTACGTTTCAGTTCTACTGTCCCTATAGGATTGAAATCTCCATTTCCTGATAGTGACACATTCGAATAATTATTTTTTTCGGTTTTAATAGAAGTATGTCAGAGATCTGTGTATGTTTACAGATCAAAAATTTTATAATTTAAGAAGATGTTCAAATTAAGAATTTTTAAGCTATCAATGAGCACTGCATTAAAAAAATACACCGATACTTTAAGAAATTGATTTTGATAATTTAAAGGGATTTCAAAGAAGTTCAACGACTACAAGGTATTTTTCTTATCCAAAAGGAATTTTCAAGATCTTCAAACAATTGCAAGGAATTTCAAAAGATTTCAAAGAATTTGGAACATTTTGACTTATTATAAAATATTTTAAAGAATTTTTAATTGATTTCACTAACTTAATAGGATTTCAGAGGATTTAAAAAATTTCAATTGATTCTAAAAGATTTAAAATTTTTATATTGTGGGAAAATATTTCAAAGAATTTCAGTAGATTCTGAGGAATTTTTGATTTATTTTGATAATTTGAAGGAATTTTAAAAGACGGGGAATATCTTAGGGCATTTGAAAAGAATCCAAAGCATTTGAAAGAGATGTCAATAATTTCAATGAATGCCAACAGATTTTAAAGGGGTTGAAATATTTTAGGATATTTTAACAGATTTCAAGGAATTTTCAACC
>CAKNYM010051058.1:266155-285210 GCA_932195095.1 Andricus curvator
GCAAGAGCCGGAGCTCTCGGGCGATGGGGTCGCCACATCCCTACGCCACATCCCTACATTATTATTTATCATTTATTACTTTTATTCATTATATATATATATATATATATATATATATACATTTGTCAAATAATAATATATAAATAATAACTTATATTATGTATATTATATGTATGTAGTATATGTATGTTATGTAGCAAGAAGTGAACCAATACAGATTAATAGAAAATTAATGATTTGAGTAGCCAACATATTTTATAATTCATTAGTGGAAAAATAATTTCTTGGTAAAAACAAATTATTTAGGACTATATATATAATAAATGAAAAGAAGTGTTAGGCATGGAAAACGTGAAAATAGAACAGTTTAATTAAACGACGCCTTGGTGTTACGTTCTTAACTCTGTTGCAAGAATAACAAGGTCATATTGAGAAATTTTTAATGTCATCTAATCTGTTTTCATTTTCAAAACATTGTCGTCTGATTGTTTCAATGAAAATGATTATTTTTCTGATGGTGTGAAATAATTATATGAATTCAATCTTCAAAATTATATGTAAACATGTTTCAAGTTTTTATGAAATTATTTTAGAAGATTGTTAATACTTCTGAATGTGCAAAAAAATATAGATTAAAAATTATTAAAATTTTACAATACAAATGATTGTTATAATAATTAAACTAGATAAAGATTGAATTTAAATTGTTTTTAATCAAGTAACATAAATTATTTACTTGAGGCTTATTCAATTGAATATTGGATATTTTTTTTTTTTAAACTTTATTTTTTCTTTAAAAGACCTCTTTTACAATTGTATAATTTTTTTCAATGTTTCTGTTGTTGTGAAATGAGTATCTGAATTTAATTGTCAAAATTATATGTACATAAATTGTTATTCCTTTGGAGGTAGTTTGAATGGTTATTGATAAATTAAATGTATAGAAATGCATTCAAATTAAAGAAAACTATGGAATGTTTTAGTTGAAATTATAGTTTATTGCTTTTTATTTCGTGAACTGATTAATTAATTATTAGCTGATAAATTTTGCCCACAACATTAAATAACATAAAGATACAATTTCAATTTCTTTTAATTAAGTACATGAATTGATTATTCATTTTGTATTTATGTAATTGAATATTGGCTATAATTCGTATAATAAACGTACAATCATATTTAACATGCCTCTGTTCCAATTGTGTAATTTTTATCAAATTAATTATAACCTCAATATAATTGAAAATTGGTCAAAACGAGCAAATTCTTAGAAAAACCCGCATCTTTCTAGCATTATTCTAAGAAAATCCAGTTAAAAATGATTATATATAATGTAAACAATAACTTTAACATTTGAATTGGTTATGACCTCTCTCTAACTGAAAATTTGAAAGCCTCTTGAAAAATTCAGCAAAAACTGCGTTTTTTTTCTCAATTCTAAGAGAAAACTGCAATAAACAATAATCAATTATTTGGAAAAGGTACTTAAATATGTTATCATCCGTAGAAAGTGATTTTTTATATATGAGAAACAGTTAATACAAAAAGAAACCACAAAAAATAGGAATTGGCGCCAGAAAATCGTAAAATCCAATTTTTCACTAACTGTTTTTTTTTTAGACCCTATGAAACATACCTATGGAGGTAAAATTCAAAAGGTAATTCTTTATTTGTAGTCTGTGGCTAATTTCAAGGAGAAATGATGACTATCAACTCGATACGCCTAATATTGATGATTCGGTATAAAATTTACAAAAAGGTATTTTTTCTAATGGGAAATACGTGTTATACTTCGGGGGGCTTGCGGAACCTCTATATTTAATTTTTTTGAAAAAAAAACAGTTATTATTCTTTCTGATGCATTTCCGGACCACTCTAATATCCACTCATATATTAAATAATGACTGTTGATTTTGAATACCTTTGAGTAGTTTTGTGAATGTAACGGATATAATTTAATAATGAAAATCAAGCAGACGCAGTTATTATTACGAAAAAAGACCGGTACTAGCATTTTATTAATCGTGAATGATTTTTGTTAAAAGATTAGAAAGTTTCGAAAAGTAAATGCAAACCAGTCTTGTAGTTCTTAATAATAGTCCAGGAAAAAAAGTTTTGTATTTAGTATGAATAATTCATGTACTAAGCCAAATTCGGTCTGCTATGAATTGCAGAAAAGTTGTAAATATTTTCAGTTTGGTTCCAAAGAATGCTCATAAATTACTAATGTCGAAAATACTGTTCTTATGGTGCAAAAAGTTTTCAGATTAAACGATTTTCGTTAAATTTGTCATTACTTCGCAGAGAGTTAAAGTTTCCGTCTCGTGGACCATTTTAAATATTTGCACTTTTTTTTTGTTCTGCATGTGGGCGCATTTAAAAACGAATGCCTCCCTGAACATTATTTTTAATTTAATATCACTATAGCTTTCGATCATCATCCATCCACTCCCAACGTGGAAAAGCTAAGAGAAATTTGTTTGCAGTATAAATTTATTAGGATTTACTAGACAATAGTCAAATAAGTCTACGAAAATTTTTGTAAACAGTCTGTTTGGCGTTCACAATTTAGTATACAATTTGCTGAAATCATGTAAAATCCTCAATAATGTGAAAATGATCCACTGTTTATTTGAAAGTATTAACCTACATCTTTTCGGGCAGATTTTTCATTTCCTACTCATATTTTTGTTGCAGAGTCAATGTTTAACCTATTCAACAAGAAAAGGCAACAATACCAAAAATTACCAAAAACCAATGCACCCAATACGCACCCTAAACTTGCTGCTCGTGTTTACTTGGCTCTTAATCGAGGGGATGAAGTAATTAGATTTGAAGATCCGGGTCCGGCGCGTGTAGGAATAATGGTAGAAGAAGGTTTCCAGTACGTCATTGGATATATCGGACAAGTAGGCGAAAGCGATGAAGAACCTTTGTGTCCATTCATTCGTAAAGCACCACAAGCTCGATTTGGCTGGGAAAAAATTAAAATACGCGTCGAAAACAACTATGCCTACAAGTCTTTCCCGATACCCGTAAAGGATAAAGCTATGAATGATCTTTTCTACAAGCCATACGATAAAGACCTTATTCGTACTTTCGAAATAGTGGTCGGACCTCACCCTACGGCTCTTGTACCAGGCATTAGGCCGGCCGCCCCAGGACGGGCTTCGTCAAGTCAGACTTCGACCTCCAGGGGCCAGACCGGGCTCGGCCAAGGGTGCCCTAAACTTTCTGCTCATGCTTACTTTGCTTACTTCAAACGCAGTAGAATTGATGAAGCAATTAGACCTCTAAATCCGGGTAAGGTGCGTGTAGGAATACTACAAGAAAACGGTTTCGTGTACGTCATTGGATATATCGGAGAAGTAGGCATCAGTGATTCAAGCCCAATGCGTCCATTCGCTCAGGGCGGACTGAACGTTGCAGGTGGCTGGGGAAGAATTAAAATACGCTTCGATCTCAACTATGCCTACAAGTATATTGTAATACCAGAAAACGATAAAGCTATGAATGACCTTTTCTACAAGACATACAAAAAAGATCACATTCGTACTTTCGAAATATTGGACAAAGCTCATGCTAAGGACCTTGTACCGGCCTTGTCAGAACCGGCCACGAATCCGACTGTCCCAGGTCACGCTTCGTCAAGTCAGACTTTGACCTCAGCGGGCCAGGCCCGGCTCCGCCAGAGGTCGTCGCAAAGTACCCAAAGTCAATATGGGCGCCTCATCTCCCTAGCTCGGTCGCCTGAGCGCGACAACAGAGCTGGGTCCAGCACTAGACCCGGAATCCCTAATGTAGAAACATGGGAAAAAGTTGAGACCTATAGAAGATCGCAATAAATGAAATAAAGGGTCCCGGAGCAAAAGGGTGTAAGTGAAACATTTCTCAAATGCGTTTTACAGGCTCAAAATAATGTAAAAGTTTATGGTCCGGTTCGACTAAGAAGTTGGTCAAAGTCCGTTTTTGTTATTTTTGTGTGTGAAGTGATTAGCTCTCTTTCCGTGTTCTCTTCACGATTCAATAAGGATAAGTCGACAAGGATTTAAGTATTAGGTACTTGCTTCTTCAAGATGTTTTTTTTCATCGTTTGATAGAGCTAAGTAATAGCTTGAAAGTGCCTTCATATTCAAAACAGAATTAAACGTGAGAAATCATAGACAGTGTTTTGTGTCTCATGTACAATTCAAGTCTTGCCACTTACGCCCTTATGCCCAGAAAATCTTTGAATGTTAAATAAAATAGATAATAAATAATAATATATGCAATAATACAAAATAATATATAATAAACTATATAATTAAGTTTATATGGTTCAAATTATATTTTGCTGATACACTATGTAAAAAAATAAAACATCTGCAGAAAAATGTTTGTAAAAAATGTTTCTTGAGTTTTCGAAATTTACGTGACACCTCTCGATACTTACAAAAACAGGCTTAAGCGGTTATGAAACAAACACAGAAAAAACAAAAGATAAACTTTACATCGATTTCCGACGAAAGATTCTTTGCAACAAAAATTAACTTCGAAGGATAAACTTTACACAAATATCGGTTAAACTTTCTTTTGTTTTTCCATGACAAACACATGTATTTTGGAAGATGCGAAGTTGGCTCAACAAAACTTTATCGCTCTAAAAAATTTCCTGCAACAAATTTTATTCTTAGTTTTTTCTGTGAATGGTCTTAGAAACATTTCCATCACGTCAAGATTCACCGTAGCGAATCACTGCCAAATACAAGAAAAAAAAGTAGAAAGAAATGTTAAATATCTATATACGAAAAAGAAAGTTTGCCATGAAGGAAGGCGAATAAGAAAAAGTTGCTACCGGGAATTATTTATATCTGCAGTATGAATTATTTTTAACAGTAAAATTAAAATATCATTGTCGTTTCATGGGAAAGCGTAACTAAACTTGGTGGGCACAATAGAATCCACCAAAGTACAAAAATGTAGCAAGTTTCAAAGATATTAACTGAAAATGTAAGGCATTGGCCGTAACAGAATTTGAAAAAGAAGTTTACATCATATTTTACTATTTTACATACATTAGTTAATGATTCGCCACTGTATTCGTTGAGAAAATAAAAATTGAAAATGTGATTTTTGAATTCAAGGTACAGGATACAGGCCTCTATCAAATTAACTCTGACTTTTTTTTTTAGAAGAAGGCAAAACGTAAAATCAGTCAATCAATTTGGAAGAAACTTTGCATCAATATATTAAATAAGGTGCATACAACATTTCAAGTAGGAACTAATACGTAAACATATGACGAAGTTAAGTCTGCATATAGATATCGAAAAGTTCAAAATTTTCAAAATATGTGACGCTGTGAAGAAAGGGCCTGAAGCCTGAATATCACGCTTTCGAGAAGAATGCTGTATTCCAGGTCACTGAAAACAGACTTTTTGCTATTAATGACATGCAGAAATATTTGTGAACCCTGAAGTAGATAAAAGTTTTACGTCGAAAATTTTCATAATCGATCATTTAACTTCAAAGAATATTTGAAAAAAAATTTATTGACTCGTAAATACGTGATTTTATATTGCATTTGTAACTCATCATTTTGCATTTCTTTTCTGTTTTCTAATTTCCCCTAATAATAAATCACCTACTATGTAAATTGATGTTCACCTTCTTTTTGATCGAAAAATAAAATTTTGTCGTGGTTTTCAATCATATTATCTAGTCATTATTTCACTGTGAAATATCTAATTTTCCCCTCTCAATTGGAGAGAATTGCGCAATAATTCGGAAGCGTTTTTCTGGTAAAGTGTGGGAGGTAAATCGTGATGAAATACGAATAATTAAGGACACATAAGATATTGGCTAATACAAAACTGGCGCTTCGTTTGTCACTCTACCCGCAAGTTCATTTTGAAGAATTTAGTGAAATTAAATAATTGATATTAAAAATTATTTAAAGGCTGTGATCGGTTTATTTTCCAGATTTTGTTTATTTTTATATCAAAATTTATTATTTAACGTTCTAGAGTAAGAAAAATGTTACATTTATGTTTCTGATGAAACTGAGGCAAATTCAAGATCTATAATGTAACATTCTATTTAATCAAGACAGAAGCATACACCAGTATTTTCATTTATACTTGATTTGAGTACAAGTAACTTTCTTGTTAAATAACAGTCAAAATGTCATTTTTACCATCAATGAAAACAACTATTGTTCTATATTTTCATGATATTATTTACAGTTAAATAATAATTTTTGAAACCAAAACTTACCACAACCGGTTAATTTTTGCTAGTTCTATTAAACATTATTATTTTTCAAGATGAATACATCTTACAAAGAAAAACAGAAACGTCTAGAATTTACATTCAAATATTTGGTTGAAGATTCATGTATTCTGTTGAACATGAATCTCTTTGGTATCAAATTAATCTTTTTGGTTGAAAATTTAACTAATGGGTTGAATATTTCTTTGAAAATAAAAAAATTAGAAAATTCATTTATTTTGTTAAAAATTCCTGTTTTTTGGTAGAAAATTAATCTCTGTGGTTCAAAGCTTATTTTTTAAGATGAAAATTAGTTTTTTTTTATTGAAAATTAATTTTTTCAACTGCACATTTTAGTATTCCATTTTTTCTAGAAAATTGCTCTTTTTTGGTTGGAGATTTACTTATTTCGTTGAAAACTCGTCTTTTTAGGTTTAAAATTCAATTACTTAGGTGGGAAGAGCATTTTTTGGGTTGTAAATTCAACTTTTTTGTCAAAAATTCGTATTTTGGCTTGAAAATTCAACCTTTTAGATGTAATTTATTTTCATTATTGATTGAAAACACGTTCTGGAAATTAATCTTTTTGGTTGTAAATTCGTCCATTTTGTTGAAAATTTGTCTTTTCCTGGTAGGAAATTCATCTTTTGAGTTGAAAATTCAACTGTTTGTTTAAAAGTTCATTTTTTCATTCAAGATTCATTATTTTAGTTGAAGATTAATATCTTCGCTTAAATTTAACATTATGGCGAAAAACTACAGGGAAAAGTCGAAAAAGCGTTACACCGGGCCGGGGGGGGGTTGTTCACTTGAAAATCAGTAAATCCTTTTATTATAAGAAAGTAATCCTGTCGATAGAACTTTCCAGGCCTTTATAGTTTTCTATTAAGCTTAAAATAATTTTGGAAAAATACAAGGGAATTCAAAAGAAATTGATAAAATGTTGAAGAATTCAAAATGAGTTTAAAACACTTCAAAACGAATTAAACACAAAATGAAAACCTAAAAAAATATCAATTGAACTCAATGGAATTGATTTAATTCAAAAAGCATTCAGGTAAATTAAAAAAATTCGAAAGAGATAATAAAGGAACCCTGAATGAATGTGTAATAACTCAGGGTGAATTTCAAATGAATTCAAATTAATTGCAAAACCTATTTGAAAATCTCTTCAAATGTCCTATGAAATAGTTTCATATAATCCGAAGTTCTAAAAAATTCTTTAAAACCCGAGAAAAATTTCTTTATTTCTCTTAAAGTCATTCAAAGCCTTTAAAATATTTTAAATCCTTTGAAACCTTCTTAAATTTTTCGAAACTTTTTAAGGCTCTTGAAAATTCATTGCAATTACGAACAAAAAAATCTTGAATTTTTAAAATCCTTTCAAATGATTGAAATCTATTGAAAAAATTTCTTGAAATCTTTTGAAATATTCTAAATGATTCCAATAAAATTCTGAAATGGAGAAAATTCTGCAGAATTCAAAAGAATTTATAAGACTTCAGGTTGAATTCAAAATGAAATCTCGTTGAATTCCATTAAATCTGACGATACTTCTTAAAATCCTTGAAATTTATTCAAAAACCTTGAGAGCTTTTAAAATTCTTCAAAAACAGAGAAATTTTTGGAAATTTTATAAAATCCCTGGGAATCTTCTAAAATATCATAAAATAAGAAATTAATTAAAAAATTCATGTTAATTCAAAATTTTAATCATAAATTACTCCCGAATCTTTTTAAATACCCTTAGATATTTCAAATTCTTTAAAATCTTTTGAAATTCCTTGAAATTTATTGAATCTCGTTGAAATTCCTTTGGTTTTTAAAAATACCTCAAATACTTCAAATTCTTTGAATTAATTGAAAATTCCTTTGAATCTTTCAAGATATCCTAAAATCTTTCAAATCATTTGAAATCCATACCATTAAGCAAAAAAAAAAAACTTTTGAAAGCTTTCGAAAATGAACTCTAAAAGTTTTTAAATCCTCTAAAATTTGTTTAAACTCTTTTAAATTATGTAAATCTTTTGCAAATGCTTTGGATTCTTTTGAAATTCTCTAAAACTATCCTAATCCTTAAAAGTCCCTTGAAATTATTGAAACAAATATCGACAAAATTCCTTGAAATCTGTTAAAATATCCTAAAATATTTCAGAACCTTTAAAATCTGTTAGTATTCATTGAAATTATTAACATCTCTTTCAAATGCCTTGGATTCTTTCCAAACGCTCTAAAATATGCTCAGTCCTTAAAAATTCCTTCAAATTATTAAAATAAATAACAAATTCCTCTGAAATCCTATTGAATTAGTGAAATCAATTAAAAATTACATAAAATCTTTTATAATACCTCAAACTATTCCAAATTCTTTCAAATCTTTCAAAATTCCTTGCAATTGTTTCAAGCTCTTGAAAATTCATTGGATTTAAAAAAAAACATCCCATAGTCTGTAAACTTCTTTGAAATCCCTTCAAATTATCAAACTCAATTCCTTAAAGTATCGGTGTTTTTTTTAATTGTGCCCCTTTAGAGCATAATAATGCTTAATTTGAACATCTTATTAAATGAATATAATTTTTTGCAATCAAAAAAACTCATTTTTTTGTGCAATTTAAAAAATTGAGGGGTGATATGCATGCACATACATATTAGACTTAGAGATATATCTTGTGAATAAAAATTGTAGCTCATACAAAGAAGGAAATTTTAACAAGTGTTTGAATAGTTTCATCACTAAAATTTGATAAAATAGCAATACATACATACATACATATATATTTATATTTATTATTTTATTATATATATATATATATATATATTATTCAAATAATAATATCTAAATATTAACTTATATTATATAATATTATTTGTTTACATTTTCTTATAATCAGAACAAACATAAATTTGAACAATGAATTGGTGAAATTTAACTAATAACTAGTAAAATTCTACAGATTCGATTAGCAAAGAGGTGAATCAATACAGATAAGTGAAAAATTATTAATTTGAGTAGCCAAGATATTTCCTGACTCAACAGAGGAAAAATAATTTCTTGGTAAAACAAATTATTTAGGACTCTATATATAAATTCTAAAAAGTGATAAACATGGAAAACGTGAAAGTAGAACAGTTTAATTAAACAACGCCTTGGTGTTACGTTCTTAACTCTGTTGAAAGAATAAGAAGGTCATATTGAGAAATTTTTAACGTGATCTAATCTGTTTTCATTTTCAAAACATCGCCTTCTGATTGTTTGAAGAAAGCTTAGTACCAGAAGAATTTTTTAGCATCTTAAAATTCTAATGAATGAATGGCCTGTAAATTACATATGCATATTCAGGGTCCTAATGTGCTACTTTCAACAAAGTTCTTTTTTGATTTTCATAATTTCATCACTAAATTTGGATAAAATGAATATATATATATATATATATATATTATTATATTTATTTATTCTATCCAGTGGTGGATAAGCCATTGAAAGCCTGATTAAAATGTATACAATATATATACTCAGAGCAGTTTCCTCTTGTGTCGAAAGAATGCTTTTTGACACGAATGGAAATTCCTCTTAAATGTAAGGTTGAGAGGATTTTCATTTCATTGACCCCGCAAGTGCCTCAGCATTTTGTTGACACGCAGGGATGCTTTGCAGGCTATTGACCAGTGAAACCTTGGAACCTCCAAGAGCGCCGATGATCAAGACGATTAGCTTAACAGAATATTCCAGGAGTAACCGTCGCAACTCCCTTATAATGTCTTTATACCTCTCCTTCTTTTCTTTCTCCTTGGCTGTAACGTTTTTGTCAGCTGGTACCAAAAATTCGATGACGAACATGGTTCGTTTCTCGAAGTCCAGGAGAACTATGTCAGGCCTCGAGTGTGCAACAGAAACAATTGTCGAGAATATGAAGTTCCAGTATATGCGACATTTCTCATTTTCGACAATTGACTCTATTCCTCTAGTAGGGTTTAGCGGAGAGGTATTTGGGCTAATGCCGTAAGAGTGACAGAGATGGTGATAAAGCACTCTTAGTACCGCATTGTGTCTTTGGATGTAGGTCGTTCCCGCATGAGTTGGACAACTAGATAGTATGTGTCCTAGATGGTCGGGGTGTGCATCACACGCTCTGCAGCTATCATCGGGAATGTCTTGGCTCAAAATGTGGCGACGGTATGCTAGAGTGGAAATGACACCGTCTTGACATGCCAAAATGAAGCCCTCCGTGCCCGACTTCAATCCGGGTGATCTAAGGAAAGCAAACGTTAGCTCACACGACATCGGATGATCTTCCACATTTGTGTGGAAGATGCCGTGCATCCGCTTGTCGAGGAGCTGTTCGCGGGATTTTTTCTCCTGTGCTTTCTTAATCCGGGCCTTCAGAAGTGAGTATTTAAGATGGATAAGATTTGATGTATTTTGCTCACCCCTGATACTGAAGTCAAGGCTGAGTGTTTCAGCAGCCTCCTCCGCTGCTTTGCACAGAAACGCCCCTCTGCCCACCTCTTCGTGTTTCCTTACCATTTCAAAAAGAGGATCTTGTCCATTTGCAACTAGATGTGCTGTACCCAGAATAATCCTGTTGTGAAGACATTCAAGATTCAGTATTCCGCGACCACCTAGGCGGCGTGAGATGTAAAGTCGCGGAACAGAAGACTTAAGGTGCATGCGCTTGTTCATGTGCAAAACCTTTCGCGTCCCGATATCAAGGGATCTGAGCTCATCCTTTGTCCACGGAACCACTTCAAATGAATAGAGTACTACCGGGACGGCAAGCATGTTCGTTGCAGATACTTTGTTTCTCGCCGACAGTTCGGAAGACCAAATCTGCCGGATGAGACGTTTGTATCGGCATCGGAGAGTATCCTTTATAGATGTCACGTCCTAAATGCGGCTCTGTGGTACGCCCAAGTATGTATAGGTCTCTCCAGCGCAAAGGTGTCGTATAGCGCTTATGTCAACGAGCTCAGGATCTTCGGGGATGCCATTAAGTTTTCCTTTCTTCAAATTAACCTTGGCGCATTTCTCTAACCCAAACTCTTGAGTGTAATCTTTGACAATTTTTAGAGCTAGATGTAGTTTCTCTTGATTCCAAGCATATATCTTAAGGTCATCCATGTAAAATACATGCGTGACCTTATGCTTTCGGTTTCCAGGTTTGCCGCAGAGGTACCCTTCGGAATGGCGAAGTGCGAGAGATAGTGGCAATAATGTGAGGCAAAAGAAGAGAGGGCTCATGGTGTTTATATATATACATTGTAATAGAGAAGATACAATGATTATTCGTGGTACTATCATTTTGTGGAAGTTTCATCTATTCATCTGATTTACTTCCATATTGATTGAAAATTTAATCCTCGTCACTGTCTTCATTTATCTCAGTTACACATTTTGTTTTTGTGAATAAACTGCTCAGAATTTCTGCCAGTCTGATGATTCTCGACAAACATCGACAGTAAGGTAAATAGTAAATTATCGCTGCAACGCATGAGTAGCAACCTGATGGTGCTAAAAAACGCATTGAATTTGGTTTGTAATCGATAAAGTACATAGCTTCAATATAATTTTGACCGCGATTTTGTAACTTAATTCTAAGAGAAAACTGCAATAAAACATAATAAATTGTTAAAGAAATGTCCTTAAACATCTTATTATTTGTAGTAAGTGATTTTTATATATCTATATATTAGAAAGAGTTGGTCCAAAAAGGAACCGCAAAAAAAATGAAAATCAGCGCCAGAAACTCGGAAAATCCAATTTTCCACTTATGAGGGTTTTTTGGGCCTCTATAGAACAGACTTATGGGGATAAAATTCAAAAAGTTATTTTTTATTTGTATTCTGTGGCTAATTTCACGGAGAAATGTTAAGTATCAACTCGCTACGCCTAATATTGACGATTCTGAATAAAATTCACAAAAACGTATTTTTTCAAATGGGAAGTACGTGTCAAACTTCGTGAGGCTGACGGCCCTCTATATATAATTTTTTCTGCAAAAAAACATTTATTATTCTTTTTGATGCATTTTTGGACAACTCTGATGTCCACTCATATATTAAATAATGACCGTTGATTTTTAATACCTTTCAGTAGATTTGTGCATGTAATCGATATAATTTAAGGATAGAAATCTAGCAAACGTAGTTATTATTACCAAAGAAGACGGGTACTAGCATTTTATAAATCCTGAATGATTTTTATTAAAAGATTTAAAATTTTCGAACGGTAAATGCAAACGAGCATTGTAGTTCTCAATAATAGTCAAGGGAAAAAAGTTTTGTATTTAGTATAAATAATTTAGGTACGAAACCATATTTAGTCCACAATGAATTGAACAAAAGTTGTAAATATTTTTAATTTGGTTCCAAAGAATACTCATAAATTTCTAAAGTGGAAAATAGGGCACTGATGCTGCGAAAAGTTTTAAGATTACACGATTCTTATCAAATTTGTCATTACAGACACACGTACTTCCTATTCTAACTTCAGATTTCCGAAAACTGAATGCATTTAACTAATTTTTCATCAATCTTGGACACATTCTAATTGAAAACCCAATTTTCAATCGGATTTACTAGACAATATTCGAATAAGTGTACGGAAATGTCTTAAAACAGTCTGTTTGAAGCTCACAATTCAATATGCAAGTTGCTGTAGTATTTTCCGACCTATATTTTTGTTTCAGAATCAATGTTTAACCTATTTAGCGAGAGAAACCAAAAATACAAACAAATTTCAAAGACCAATGGGCCCAATACGCACCTGAACTTCCTGCTAATGTTTACTTCGCCCTTTCTGGAAGCGATGAAGTAATTAGATTTGCTGCTTCGGGTCCGGCGCGTGTAGGAATAATGGTAGAAGAAGGTTTCCAGTGCGTCATTGGATATATCGGACAAGTAGGCGAAAGTGAGTACAGCAGCACTCTATCCTTCAGGTAATTTCTCACCATCCGGAGGAGATACTGCGGTACCCTGAAGTTGTTTTGCAGTGCGTCCATTATGTCGCTTCTCTTGCCGTATTGAAGGCGTTCTTAACGCCTACGGTGACCAGAAGCAGTACTGGTCGTAAGTAGTGGTTCCCCTGTCGTGCTGACATTCTGATGTCCACTATGCACTGCGCTGCTTCGACGGTGCTACGTCCCTTTCTGAACCCGTACTGTCTGTCGGACAGGTCTCCACCGGCTTGTACAGCTGAGAGCAGACGAGGTTTCAGGAACTTTTCCAGGAGCTTTCCGGCAGTGTCTAACATGCACAAAGGCCTGCAGGATGACGAAAGGCCTGGATCGCCCTGGCCTTTGCTTATCAGCACCAACCTCTGTTCCTTCCAACTCTTGGGGATGCTCCCGTTTCTGCGGCAGCTGTTGTACATATCCAACAGAAAATTCGGGTTGTATCGTGCAACTGCCTTGAGCGCTTCTGATGGAATACCATCTGGGCCCGGTGCCTTCTTGTTTTGAATGGAGCTTACAGCTTGCCGAAACTCTTTTGCCTCGAAGAATGGCATATCTATTGTGATATCCACTCTCATGTCTTCCTGCTCCACATCCGCAGCCGGAAACAGCGAGTCAACGATTTTCCTCATTGTCTCTCCATCGCTTCTCAGTGGTGCTGTGGTGGCTCTCAGCTTTCAGGTAACGATCGTGTAGCCAAGACCCCTGATTTTTACAAACTGTGACAGTCAGGACACTCAACTTTCGGCAATTACAGCGGACTAACCTAACCGACCTTCCGTTACAAAGGCGCGCGATTTCAATTAACGCTGTGGGAATAAGAAAAAATTGGCTACCTCTCCCCACTGGCTGCCACGCCTCGTTCTAATCTACGCTACGGGATATCATTGTTAAAACTGCGACTGAAGTGTGTGGTACGGCGGTTGTAGGAAGAAAGTCTCGTGATGCATGGTGGAACGATGAAATTGAGGCAGCCCGACAAGAAGGGAAAGAAGCGTACAAAAGAACGTTGAACATCACAGGTCTTAGCGATGAGGAGAGAAATAGGCTCAAAAATGATTACAGACACCTAAATAGGAAAGTTGAACAACTCTTCAAGGAGAGTAAAGATAAAATCAGGACAGAAGAAGAGAAGGAAATACAAAACTACTTTCAAGGAAGCAAGAAACTAATATTTGAAAAGATGGTGAGAAGTAAGAATACAGAGTTTTTCAGCATGGGAAACAGCAAAGGTGAAATGCTTTATGATACAGACGGGATAGTAGACGCCTTGAAAGACTCTTTCGAAGAATTATTAGGAGGTGAAGCCATAGGACAACAGAACTGTGACATAGAACATAATACATCAGAAAAGCCAATTGAGAAAGTATGTGTCACTGAGGCTAGAGATATAACTAAGAACTTGAAAAACGGTAAGGCTGCTGGTGCAGACAGTATGAGCGCTGAAATGCCTAAATACGGTGACGAGTACATATCTCACATGCTGTGCGAATTGATAAATTTATGTATCGAGATGAGGGAACTCCCAGACAATGGAGAAAAGCGATTATCGTACCAATATACAAAAGGAAGGGAGATAAAAGCAACTACAATGATTACAGAGGTCTCAGCTTATTAAGTACCGTGAGTAAAATGTACTCCAAAATACTTATCCGCAGGGTAATGAAAATAAAAGAAGAAAATGTATGGGAAGTCCAAGGTGGATTTATGCCAAGAAGAACATGTACATATCAAATATTTAGCTTAATACAGATCACAGAAAAAAATTTGAAAGTAGAAAAGAAAGTTTTTTGTGCGTTTGTTGACCTAGAAAAAGCATTTGACAAGGTGGATAGAAGTAAACTCCGGGAAGTCCTCAAAGAGTACGGAGTGAATGGATGGCTCCTACAAGCAATAAAACAATATATGCAGGTAAAAAAGCGAGTGTAAGGGTTGATGGGAAACTGAGTGACTGGTTCGATATTATGCAAGGCGTTGAACAAGGATGCGTTATTTCCTCATGGCTTTTCATCATATTTATGTACAAGTGTCTAAAAATGGCCCTCATGGACGACGAAGGTGTAGATCTAGAGACAGTGAGGGTACGTGGGTTAGCTTTCGCAGATGACAAGGTTGTTATAGCAGAATAAATCGAAGATTTATTAGATTTATTAAAAGGTGAGAAAACAATGTGCAATATAGTCTTAAATAATGAGAGATTAAAACAAGTTGATAACTACATATATCTAGGTAGCCTATTCACTAGTGACGGGAGGATAGATGCGGAGTTAGATAGGCGCATAAAGATGGGTCAGAAGGTTATCGGCAGAGCAGGGTTCATTCTCAGAAGTCAACATATATCAAAAAAATATAAAATGCCAATACATAATTCTATATTTGTACCGACTGTGCTATACGGTAGCAAGACATGGACCTGTCAAGAAAAGGTTAAGAGTGAAATTAACGCGATTGGCATGCAACCTCTGCGCACAATTTGCGGGAAAACACTGATGGACAAAGTGAGAAACGAAATAATCCTCGAAGAATGTGATGCAATAGGGACAATAGTTGACACATGGGGAAGAAATCAGTTAAGATGGTTCGGACATGTTGAAAGAATGAAAGATGAATGTCTAACGAAACAAGTGTATAACGTTAAAGTAAATGGCCGTATGCCCAGAGCCAAACCGCGGAACTTTGCTGTGTAAAGTTGTTTTGTATCTAAAACGACGTGTTTTAAGAAACGAAGTATCTAGGCACGCCAAAAATATCTAGAGAACCTAGTTGCTCTTTCTTGTGTCCTCGGGCTTGCTAGAAATAATATTTGTTCTGAGTTTGTTCTTTTGTAACAATTAGAGCAAAATTTCCAATAGCTTCATAGGAAATTATTATTTTTCGCTAATGAATTAGTAAATATTTTGACTAATAGAATTAGTGGCTCACTTCTTTTTTGAGTTGGTAGAGTTTCACTAATTAATTATCGAAATTTCACTAATTTGTAGGTTTGAAGAGCATAGTTAGAAGAAAAGCGGGTATTTCAATTTGAACGATTTGGAGCAACAAATAAATATAATGCACTGAAAAATGTATTTCAAATTATGAATATTATTATACTTACCAATAGGAATAATGAATACCACTATGACGAAGCAGAGAACACCAATCACAGTCCTCATTTTCTTCAAATAAAGACAGCGGTCGTCACTCTACTCGCTAATTTTTTTAGGGCAATCCACGGTAAATGTTTTAATTTTCATCAAATTTCAAATATATTGAAGTTGCTTCAAATCATTCTTAATATAAATTATTTAATTTCACTTGAGTTCTTCAAAATGAACTTGCGGATAGAGTAACAAACGATGCGCCAGTTGTGGACAAACGACAGCACAGATTTTTCGAGATACAGAATAGGTCCTGGTATACTCATGGTTTACATCAGACATGCCCAACTCGGGGAAATTCCCTGCGAGAACACATGTTTCGCGGCCTCTACTCTTTCTCCTAGAGACCGAGAGAGGTGGTAGACGCGAGAGAGGTGGTAGACGCATGCGCGTGGTAGACGCGTACGTCAAAGAGTAGAGATTCTCCCACGCGTCTACCACCTCTATCGCTCTCTAGGAGAAAGAGTAGGGGAGGCGGAACATGTGTTCTCGCCGGGAATTTCCCCGAGTTGGGCATGTCTGGTTTACATAGTATTAGCCAATATCTTATTTGTCCTTCTTAATTATTCATATTTCATCAGTATTTACCTCCCAGACTGTACCAAAAAAAGCTTCCGAATTATCACGCTATTACTATATATCCAATCGAGAGGGGTAAATCACATATTGCTCAGTGGAACAATGACTAAAGTCGGGTCCAAAAGTCGAGGCCACTCACTTTTTTTGATTGAAACTCGCACCAAAAAAAATCTCTGAAATGTCTAATAAAAAGTATCTCCTTTTTCCTTTTTCATCTCCTTTTTCAAAGGTCCACTTTGATCTGTTCCAAGAAGGAGAACGACGTTAGGAAAAATCTGAAAAAATTTACAGATATTCTTTGAAGATTCCTGAATGCAATGCATTTTTTGAAATGCTGAAATATGTAATAGTTTTCTTTTTACGGTGATTTCGAAATAGAATTTGCAAGCTTTTTAAGATATTTGATAGGTTTGAGGAGAATGAACAAATTTTACTAACATTTCTACGGAAATTGAAATGATTTTTCATTTTGACTAAGGCATTTCAAAAGATAAAATTGACATAAAGTGAAACATTCGAAAAGATTTTCAAATTTCTGGAAAAAGGATGTAAAAAATTTTAAGTCACTTTTCTTCATTTTGCAGGATTTAAAAAAAAAATTAGAAACATTTCGAATAATTCTAAAAGATATTTAAAAATTCTGAAAAAATCCAAAAATTATTTACAGTTTGGAAATATTTCAAAAAATTCTAAAATTTTTTAGATTTCGAAATAAAATTTGCAAGCTTTTTGAGATATTTTGTAGGTTTGAGGAGAATGGACAAATCTCACTAAAATTTCTACGTAAATTGAAATGATTTTTCATTTTAAGTAATCCATTTCAAAAAATAAAATTGAAAAAATGAAACATTAAAAAAGATTTTCCAATTTCTGGCAAAAGGATGTAAAAAATGTAAAGTCACTTTTTTTTATTTTGCAGGATTCAAAAAATAAATATAGAAACAATTCGAATATTTTTCGTATAGGTTTGAAGAGAATAAGAAAATTTTTTGCAGTATTTAGAGGCAATTACTTTCAATTCGCAGGAAACATTCAAATTATGTAAAAAGATATTTGGAAGTTCTGAAGATATTTTCGAAATAAGTTAAGTTTTTAAAAGGTTTCCAATAATGTAAAACGAAATATAGATTTTGTTACATTTAAAATCAATTTTTCAAGTTTTTTAAGGATTTTTGAAGGTTTCATGCCAATATAAAAATGTTGTAAAGATTCTTGGGACATTTTAAAATAATTTTTCATTTTGAAAAATTACGCTTCCATGAATATTTATGAATATTATGAAGCTTGTCCTTCAAGGTCATTTCAAGGTCACCTTTTTTGTTAAATGGGAACACCTATTTTTGACAACGGCAATCGAAAGAGCGGGAAATTCTACGTACAAACATGTACTGAGGTTGTAGGTTTGACCTTGGTGGTTACGCAAAAGTCACATCAACTTAAACAAGGTCTGGGTATTTCAGAGAAAAGATAAAATACCTTCCAATGATAATAAGGACATTCCTTCATCAACTCAACATGAGAAATTCAATAGTGACCTTGCTTTTGACCTTGAACTTGTCCTTCAAGGTCATTTCAAAGTCAACTTTTTTTAAAAATGGAATCCTAATATTTTAATGTCGGAAATCGAAAGAGCGAAAGCTTTTACGTTAGAAAATGTACTTAAGATACAGGTAAGGTGTGACCTTGATAACCACTCAAGGTCAGATGCGACATTATTGGTCATTGAAAGATTATTCCAAACATTATTTCAACATTCTCACTATCAGAATCACACAAAACGTCTATCGACTCACAATCACTAGGCATGCATATTTGTCAATTCTATTTCCATATTTGCGAAATTTAGTTGCAAACATGAGATGGAAAATAGTCACAACAGCGAACAATGACGCCTGATAAGGAAAATAAATGCATTTAGAGAAATAAATGAATCTGCCTTGGAGTGCGTACGTACGCACTGAATTCATTTCTTTCGTACTTGATCTCATTTGTTTTTTCCTTGGTACGCGTACCAAGACCTTGAAATGACCTTGAAGGGAAAGTTCAAGGTCAAAAGCAAGGTTTCTATTGAATTTCTAATTTTGAGTTGATGAAGGAATGTCCTTATTATCATTGGAAGGTATTTTATCTTTTCTCT